>CM059315.1:1623736-1733736 GCA_030340665.1 Neosalanx taihuensis
GCAGGGGTACCTTCATCTACGGTCCAGGGAAACATGCTACTTGAGAGTTGTGAACATGTACTTGACAGTGTGACCTCCACAGATGGAGGCTTGTGCTCACGCTTGCTGCTGACCTGTGTGTGTTTCAGAAGGCCCCCCCCGAGGCAGTGGGCGGTGCAGTCGCCACTGGCAACCAGAAGAACCAGGAGAGAGCAGGATCCTGTCTGATCTCATGAAACAGCAGCACTTACAGTCATATGAAATGAAACACCACATGTGTATGTATTAGAAGTGAGCTTTATTAATCACAAACAGTTCATGTCAAGATTTCTTTTTTTTTTCTTTACCTGGTTTGGGGTTCTTCTTGTTGTTGTTTTGTTCAATAAATCATGTTTGCAATTAAAAGATCTTGTTCAACACGACACAGAAACAAAACAGATCAGCAGATCTCCGGAACCTTACTGTCCTTGGATTGGTGGAATCTCATGGTTGGGAGTCAGCGATTGGTCTATCTCGTCCCAAGATCAACAGTTCTAGATTTGGATTGATCTGGCCTGAAAGGTACAGCTTTAAGGCTTCACTCATCAAACCATTTATCATATCTTGGATATCTTTTTACTCTTTGCATACTAGTGCTACGTGTCTTTACCAAAAATAATTCCCACTATATTTAGGCACTAATACATATGTGATCTCTATTTCTAATCCAATGGAAAAAAAAAAAAAAATTTAAATTGAATTCCTTCAAATCAACGATAAAGAAATTAAAACATTCCTATTTACAAGATAGTGGATATGTGTTGCTAGGAAACGGTACTGAGACATCATTCCTCTCAAACGCCGGTGATGTGAGTTAATAAAGCAGGTGCAGCTCATGACTGCTGGGGTCATGGGGGTCATGGGGGGTCATGGGGTCATGCTCTCATGGTTGGAAGGCACTCAAGAGGAATGATTTCTTAACTAATGTACACATGTGAGTTACAGTACCAAGTCCTGCTATGAGATGAACCACTACATAACGTCTGCACGAATATCTTAACTGATCTGTGGTTTATATGTATTTTTTATTTAGTCACGCTCACGTACATTCTTTACCAAAAGTATTTGAGTGATGGAGGACGTGACATCTCTGTGTTTTCTGGGCAAATCTGCTCTCCCATGAAGTCAACAAGGTGATGAGCCAGGGAGAGAATCATACTGCCAACTGAACTAGACAATATCACACTAATGTACGCAGCCTTAGGATGGGATCTATATACAGTCAGTACAATTGTTACCCAACACAAAGTTTGTATTCATTACAATGTAATACTGAATGCATTCCTGATAGAACTAACTTCAAACTGGACACTATATTCTATATGTACAACATGAAAAACAGGCATGAAAGGACACTTAATATCCAGGATGAGCAACACTGATGGTCATCAACAGTCCACTTCCTGTCTAAGACTCCACAAACATTAACATGGAACTTCCTGGTATCATAACATGAACATCTCTACCATAACATGTAAGATGGTCGATCATGAACAAGGGTGATATTTTAGGATCAGGACAAGGGAAGGTTTTAACAACAGAACACTGGTTAGAACTGTTAAAAGATTTCTTGTCCAACAACCAAATAAAAACATGTTAGTATTTTACAAAAATTTAAAAAAGTAAACCTTTATCTATAGGCATCTTAAAAAGTATTCCATCAAAAATAGTCTGACAAATCTTGCTGGTAGAAAATAAATGTTATATAAATGACTATAGGTTTGATGCTAATGTTTTCATGTGTAATGATGTACTTCAAAGCATAAAGACTTTCATCCAGGTAGAATATCTTACGTAAATATTTTCTTTCCAGCAGGTTGTGTTAATAACCATTTAAAACGTGCAATAACTGTAAAAAAAAGAAAGAAATAAAAACAAGAAAAAAGTAATAATTTAGCAAAACAAGGTGATGTTGGTACCAGTATGTGGGCTGGATCCTGATAACAGGTTTAAGAACTTGTCAACTTTGGCAAAGGTCACGGTTTAGTTTTCGTTCCAGCTGTGCCGATATGAAGGCACAAGGCAGCTGATCGCATGATGAATCCAGCCACAGTATCATGTCTCTGACACATCACCTCCTCTCTTCCTCCCCTCTTCCCTTTCATATGACGAAGGAAGATTTGTGTCGAAAGTCCCCCTAGAAAAATGAAAATCAGAATATGAAGGTTGTGTAGCTGTGTTGTGTAGCTGTGCTGTGTAGCTGTGTTGTGTAGCTGCGTTCTGTAGCTGTGCTGTGTAGCTGTGTTGTGTAGCTGCGTTGTGTAGCTGCGTTGTGTAGCTGTGCTGTGTAGCTGTGTTGTGTAGCTGCGTTGTGTAGCTGCGTTGTGTAGATGCGTTGTGTAGCTGTGCTGTGTAGCTGTGTTGTGTAGCTGTGTTGTGTAGCTGTGTTGTGTAGCTGTGTTGTGTATAACAGGAGTGTTTTAGTTATTAGGATCTACCTCATCCTCTGTCCTGACATAGTCCACTCCATCTCCTTTGGCTGGTGCCTTGTAACTGACACACAAACAAACAGATCATCACAACCTTGTAACTGACACACAAACAAACAAGATCATCACAACCTAGTAACTGACACACAAACAAACAAGATCATCACAACCTAGTAACTGACACACAAACAAACAAGATCATCACAACCTAGTAACTGACACAAACAAACAAGATCATCACAACCTAGTAACTGACACACAAACAAACAAGATCATCACAACCTAGTAACTGACACAAACAAGATAAGAACACCCTCTCACTCCAGCTAGAAGAGCATCTGTCAGTTTAACACTTAGCATGTTAGATATGAGGACTTGTGGCAACTATTTATGAAGACAACATTGAGGTCTAGGGAATAACTGTCTAAATCCCAGATCCTGTCCTTTCCTCTTCCCTCCTGTAGGGGGCAGTCTTAGAGGTTACAGCCTGTGACTGCAGATCAGAAGGTCACAGGTTGGAATCCCCTTCCTAAATGTGTCCCTGGAAGTGTCTGCTAAACGATCACATATTTCCACGTACTTGTTTCCTGTTTGCTTCTGGCTGGCAAAGTAGCCCCTCTTGTAAGCACAGCAGATCCCCACAGTGATGCACAGCAACACCACCACCACAACCAGGACACCCAGGACGATGCCTGCGATGTTGATGTCGTCTGAGGAGAACAAACAGCACATCTTAAATCCCAGCCACATGGCCTCAGAGCAGCCATACTGTGTACAGTTAAAGTAAACAGGATCTGTGAACTCATCCATACACAGTGACTGGATGTCTCTTAACTAGTGTTGTGATTTGCTCGACTTACAGACTTCCATGAGCTGTGGACTGCACTCAGAGTATCCAGCATCATTCTTGGCCCTGCAGTAATACTGGCCTGCATCCTCCTTCCTCACAGCGCTGAATTTCTGCAGATGAAACAGAGGAAATGTTGCTGTTTTCATCCCTTTTCTCAGAGTTTGTGATGAAACCTAAACACAGCCACTGAAAACGCTCTGTAACAGGTAGCAAGGAGGCAATCTTTCTAAAGAGACATTTCACCGTTATTTTGTTATTCACTTTCTGTTTGCCATCATAATACAGCCCCCCCCCCCCTAGTGCCCCCCTCAGCCTCTCTCTCCAGCCCCCCAGCCTCTCTCTCCAGCCCCCCTGCTACAGTACGGCTGGCTGAGGTTAGCAGTGTTTGCCTGAAAGGGTTTTCAGTTAAGGCCTGTAGTTCACAGTTGAGTGTGACGGGCTGGAAGTCCTGGGACTGACAGGCAGGCCAACCTTTCCAGAGGCCAGGGTGAAGGTTGACCCGGGCGGCCATGGGCGAGCCACCGACTGCATCTCTCAGAGAGGAGGGGAGGTTTGAGGAATGTGCAAACGAGAACAGCAGATTCTCCTCGTGGCTGAAGCCCCCCTCACACCATCAACTGTCTCCCCAAAATATCCTCCCTCCCCTGGGCACCAGCCCCCCCCTGCACTCCGCCCTTCCTCCACACTCCCCGCAGCCCAAACACACACCAGGGTCCCTGTTTCAGAGTTCAGCACGTAGGAGGAGTTGAAGAACTTGGGGCTGGTTTTAGGGTCGTCAGGGATCTCCTCGTTGTTGTGGAACCACTGGTACTGAGACTTCGGGAAGCCCTCATCCTCCAGACAGACCAGCTCTGCAGACTTCCCCACCGGTACAGACTTGGGCAGACTGCATTTGGGTGTGACAGGCTTCACTGTGAGGAGAACAAAACACATCCAGCATTTTAATGTCAAACAAGATTGCACGTCTCATTGCCTTCCTGCCTGTGGCGCTCTGTGTGAATTATGAAGTCCTGGCTCGATGAATGTTGTAGTGACCTAGACAAGAATGCCTCTTCGATCCCGTGCCAAACCCTGCCACCAAAACACCCCTCCGACTTTCCATCTTTAGCACGTTAGCTATTTAGCAGGGATGCAGTTTCAGAGCCTCCACATTTAGCCCCAGAACTAACCAGCAGGCAAGGACACCATCTGCATGTGCCACCCTGCCCCTTCTGCCCCTTCTGCCCACATGACCTCCAGCTGCTTCATGTTCAGCATCAGCAGAGGCCACAGAAGCTGGTGCTTCTTATCTGAACACCAGTCGTGTGTGTGGCTGGTTCCTCCCAGTTTTACGGTTCTCATCTTTGTAAGTGCTCTAAATTTCATCTGTCCAGAGGCTGTATTCATCTAAAGGCCCTAAACCTAGAATCAAACATATGGCGGAGGAATGATTTATGGAACAGTAATCCAGTTCAAAGCATGCTGGTTTCTTGAGAGTGTAGTTTGAGTCTCAGCCACATGGTGGAGAATCTCCTGGCGGCTTCACTAAGCCATGAATCTTAGAGTCGATAGCATTGGCTTCTACTTCATCCCAGCAGAATTTATTACAATCAATATGAGATCCTGCTAGGGCATAGTAGAGGCTGATTCACATTAGTACATGAAGGGAGGGGGAGGGAAGGGACTGGGGGAGGGAGGGAGGGTGTAGAGGAAGGGGTCGGGCAGGGCACACCTACCTCTGACTACCAGCTGGATCAGGATCTCATCAAAAGACTTCTGGTCGTTGGTGGCAGTGACCTCACAGCGATACTGGGCTGTGTCAGATCTGGTGGTGTTGGTGATCACCAGGGTGGCCGGCTCACGGATCCTGGCTCGGTTCTCCAGATCTCCTGTAGACACCAGAACCATGAGGGGGATGTGGAGCGACAGAGCATCAAAACAACCCATTGATGCTCTAGATCAGTGGTGGCCAACCCTGGTCCTCGAGAGCCACAGTCCTGAAGGTTTTAGATGTTTCCCTGCTCCAGCACACCTGATTTTAATGACTGGGTCGTCATTAAGCTCTGTGGAAGCTTCATAATTAGAATCAGGTGTGTTGGAGCAGGGAAACATCTCAAACCTTCAGGACTGTGGCTCTCGAGGACCAGGATTGGCCACCCCTGCTCTAGATGAAACGTTAAAGGAGTTGAGAAGATGACTGTGTTTATCATTCTGTTCAGTGAACACACATTGTCTTGAATGACTCGATGTTAAGATGAACGTTCAGTACCTGAAATCTTTTTCTCAAAGTAAACATAACTGGGTTCTCCATTCTTGATCTTCTTCCACTCGATTCTGGGGTTTTTGGTTGAGATGGATTCTACTAAACAGGACAACTCGATGGCTGCAAGATGAAAACATGTCAGTTAAGGTTTTTTTTTAAGGGGTAGAGATCTGAAGACTCAATCCTTGTGAGATTAATCTGTGATGAAGGGTGGGTGGAGGGGGAATAGTTGAATGTCTAGCTGGTGATTGGATGGCTCTTACATTCAAACTCATTGGCCCACGGAGCCTTGTCTGTAGTCCTCAGAATCACTGCCAAGACTGTGAAGAAGTCTGCAAATCAAATCACACAAGACCCATGTCAGCCCATCCTCATGAATTCAGCATGAATTCTATCATCATAAATTCCACCAAGTCAATAAACACCCCTAATAAAACCCCCGTCTCTCCCCTGGTCTCTCCCCTGGTTTCTCCCCTCGTCTCTCCCCTGGTCTCTCTCCTTCACATCGCCCTGGTGAAATGTTCCACATTCTTTGTGTTCCAGCACATGGCTGGTTGGAGCCGTCCTGTTTTAGCGTGGCTAGTCAGATGAATGTGATGTTATGTAAGCCAGGGTGTGATCTCTAAGCATGCTGGGTAATATCCCAGGAGGCACGTGGTCATGGATGTTTAAGCTCTTCCATGCTTGCAGCATAGCCTCTCAGATAGTTAGGCACTGGTTCTCTGTGTCTCTCTCCCTGTCTCTCTCTCTCCCTGTCTCTCTCCCACCCTGTCTCTCTCCCTCCCTCCCTGTCTCTCTCTCTCTCTCTCCCTCCCTGTCTCTCTCTCTCTCCTCTCCCAGTCTGTGACAGGGGTCCCACCTGTGGTAGTAACAGGCTGTGGATCACCTGAGGACATCCTGGGTAGAGTCAGCTGGCTGGAGATAAACCTCCCTGTTGCTCTCCTGGCTGATCTCCACAGTTAAATCAGGGCTGAGCTGAACTCCATCCTGGCTACTTAGGACATCTTCTTAACCCCCCCAGCCCCCCTGGGACCATAGTGATATTGTAACCTCCCCTACAACAGCCCCTCCCTCCCCTCTGCCCTCCACTGACACAGTGAATTAGCTGAGCCCCACACAGTTGGCTAATACCACAACGCTGGTCAAACACAGACAGACTGGTGTCTTTGGAAGCAGAAGGTGTTAACTCTGAAGCCCTCATCATTAAGAGAGGGGACGGTGTCAGTCTCACTCTCTGCTAAGTCAAGGGAAGTTAGTGTTGGTGGAAGGTGAGGTGTTGACCTAGTGTTGGAGGGAAGGTCAGGTGTTGACCTAGTGTTGGTGGTAGGTGAGGTGTTGACCCAGTGTTGGAGGGAAGGTCAGGTGTTGACCCAGTGTTGGTGGGAAGGTGAGGTGTTGACCCAGTGTTGGAGGGAAGGTCAGGTGTTGACCCAGTGTTGGAGGGAAGGTCAGGTGTTGACCCAGTGTTGGAGGGAAGGTCAGGTGTTGACCCAGTGTTGGAGGGAAGGTCAGGTGTTGACCCAGTGTTGGAGGGAAGGTCAGGTGTTGACCTAGTGTTGGTGGTAGGTCAGGTGTTGACCCAGTGTTCTTGCTCAGGAGGGCGTGGCCAGTCTGGGCCTCACCTGCAGACAGGCCTGTAAGCAGCTTAGTCAGTCTAAGACAATCACAACCCAGCTTGTGTTTTCCTTCTGTCTGTGGGTTAGAAGCCTCACAGAGTCTCAGGCTCTGACACGTCACACAGTCCAATCCAGTCCACCTTTGACCCCCGTGTGTTCTCTGGTTCTCTTGTTTGCTATGAATCCTTGTACTGTCGTTCTTTGGAAAGGTGTTTTGAAGTACGATGGTTTAAATTATTTGATACCATTCTGGGAACAAACTAAGTAACATGATTTAAAAAAAAAAAAAAAAAAATTGTTTGCTTTTTTATTTTGTATAAAAATCTGCCAGTTAGGTGACAATAAAAACCTCAAAGTCTGATGTGATCCTGATTAATATCAGGAGACAAAGTTAGAGAGGAGTGAATCTCTGTGTGCTGAGAAGCGTGATGAGGTGGAAATAACAACAGTGTTTAGAAGACGTTTCTCTGTCTGCTCGAGAAACGTGCTCATGTTCCTGACAAGCCTTGAAGCCAGAGATGGTGTCAAACTGTCGTGTTCAAACGTCAATTCTCTCCTCTTGATTAGAGAAGTCAGTGGAGGAACACGTCTCAACTGAAGGATGTGATGATTAACACCAGCAGCATCAGAACTGAGGAGAGTCTGTCTGCATCAGTGCTCAGGTAAAGAGAAGCTCAGTTCAACACTGTCTATTCTGCTTAACACATGATCCCATCTCTAGGTCACACATTGAAAACAGATCTGTGTGTTTCCAGTGTGTTCAGTGATGTTCCGGGGACGTCTGGAAGACAGAGGCACTGTCCAGGTCAGGACAGACAGCTTCTGGACCACATCCTGGACAGGAAGTACGACAACACAACAGGATCTGCATTCATCCAGATTTAAATTCCCCTCATCTGATCTCTATGTGTTAAAGGTGACTACAGTGGACCAGATCCTAGTAATCCTGCTAATAACTCAGTATCCAGTCAGCCTCAAGCTCCTGAACTGGGGGTTTAAACCTGTGTCTGTCTGCAGGAAACCAGAGTTCCTCCCCACCTCCTCTCCTTCTCCCCTCCTGCCCTCCTCATCCTGCCCTCCTCCTGCCCTCCAGAGGTAAACACAGACGCTAGCTTGGCTCCCAGGGTCTGGATGAAGAGTGTATCCTCTTAATGTTGACTTCCTGCCTGTGTTGTGCAGGCTGACAGATGGAGCGTCCCGGAGCAGTGAGACTGAGAGACACAGTGAGACTCTGAGAGACACAGTGAGACTCTGAGAGACACAGTGAGACTCTGAGACACAGTGAGACTCTGAGAGACACAGCGAGACTCTGAGAGACACAGCGAGACTCTGAGAGACACAGCGAGACTCTGAAAGACACAGCGAGACTCTGAGAGACACAGCGAGACTCTGAGAGACACAGCGAGACTCTGAGAGACACAGCGAGACTCTGAGAGACACAGCGAGACTCTGAAAGACACAGCGAGACTCTGAGAGACACAGCGAGACTCTGAGAGACACAGCGAGACTCTGAGAGACACAGTGCGACTCTGAGACACAGCGAGACTCTGAGAGACACAGCGAGACTCTGAGAGACACAGTGCGACTCTGAGACACAGCGAGACTCTGAGAGACACAGTGAGACTGAGAGACACAACCCAGCAGCAGGAAGCAACACTGCAGCATGAGGCAGGTGTCTCCCCTCTCTCTTCCTCTCTCTGTCTCCACATCCTGTCTTCCTGCTTCCTCTCTCCCTCTCTTCCTCTCCCATGGGGGGTATCAGAGTCTGATTCTGACCCTGATACCTGCATCTGTCTGGGATGTAAGCCTGTGCATGTCTCCTTTTCCCACATCCTCCTCCTCACCTCCTCCTCCCCACCTCCTTCCCTAATCTACGTGGTTAAGTGTAGCATTAGCAAAACTTTCAGTCTGTGTGTTCATTCAGTAGAATCTGATGAAGGAAGATCATCTTCTTGCAGTTTGTAAAAGGGTTAGCAGAGCTAAAAGCTGCTGTGCTTCACTTCCCTGTGGATGAGGAGCTGCTCACTGCCCTGCCTGCCTCAACAGTCACACAGTCATTCTGCTTTATTCCTGCTGTGATATCGACTGGACGGAACAGTCCTTATATTTAGCTGTTGTTCAGTTGAAGGTCAACTTCAGTCAGTGTTGTGTTCTGGCTGTCAGTCAAGGGTTTCTCTCTCTCTCTCTCTCTCTCTCTGGTTCTACGACTGTCAGCTCAGGAAAAGCTTTTTCTCTGTGTCAAACTAAACACTTAACAACACCATGTGTTTTGACCTCTTTCTATTTTCTCTCACAGATCCACTCTCTCTTTCACACACACACCAGTCTGTCACACACACATCTCTCTCACACACACACACACACACACACACACACACACACACACACACACACACACACACACACACACACACACACACACACACACACACACACACACATCTCTCTCACACACACACCAGTCTGTCACACACACATCTCTGTCTCTCTCTCACACACACACATACACACATCCATCTCTCTCGCTCTCACACACACACACCAGTCAGCCACCCTCGCACCACTTTACTGCTAAGTGATTAGTGTCAGATTCCAAACAAACCACTCTAAAATGGCCCAGTCAATAGAAATACAGACATCTACACTGAGCCCCACTCATGTTTTTCTCTGTCTACCGCCACCGAGTCATGTGACACACCTGTCTGACTTCCTGTCTGTGACTTCCTGTAGAAAGAAAGAAAAAGTAGCTAAGCCAGCTCTCCTGTGGTGTTTCCTGTCTGAAGCATCAGAACAGCAGAACTGAGGACCTCAGCTATCTACAGCTGTGACCTTTCACTAAGGTCAGCGACCTGCTCAGGCTCTCAACACATGACCTGTCACGTCCCCAAAACCCCCCAGATTTCTACTTCTCTCTGGGTCATTCCAGAAGCCTAGAAGTCTTCTCATTGTTATGGATGACATAGATTATGAAGAGTTCAGAAGAGCTTCTGTACAAAAGTACAGAATATTACCACAGCTTCTCCTGTAATGATTTAAGACCAAATGAAAAGTCATTTTCTAGATTTGTCTAAATCTCTTTTCTGAAGCGTCTGGGGAAATCACGAGAGCTCTACTTCTGGCCTTCAGTGTGACACAGATAACTGTGTGTTTCTATGAATCAGACCTGGGCCAGAGAGACAGAGAGATTTCTGATCTGCTGTGGGTCCAAAACCAGGTCCCAGCCAAGCTGGGGGAGGTGAGAGAGGGGGGAGGTGGGGGGTGAGAGAGAGGGGAGGTGGGGGGTGAGAGAGGGGGGACTGTTGGTGTGACAGCATGCCTGAAAGCCTGTCAGACTGTGTCAGCATTAGTCTGGCTGGGATCTGTCCTCCAGCGAACCAACAGAGCTCCACGGGACCACAGGAACCCTCAGTCTCCTGAGCCACCCTGCACCTCTCCTGGGCTAGCTTAGCTAGCATGGCACCCTGCACCTCTCCTGGGCTAGCTTAGCTAGCATGGCACCCTGCACCTCTCCTGGGCTAGCTTAGCTAGCATGGCACCCTGCACCTCTCCTGGGCTAGCTTAGCTAGCATGGCACCCTGCACCTCTCCTGGGCTAGCTTAGCTAGCATGGCACCCTGCCCTTCTCCTGGGCTAGCTTAGCTAGCATGGCACCCTGCCCCTCTCCTGGGCTAGCATGGCACCCTGCCCCTCTCCTGGGCTAGCATGGCACCCTGCCCCTCTCCTGGGCTAGCATGGCACCCTGCCCCTCTCCTGGGCTAGCTTAGCTAGCATGGCACCCAGCCTTCATGCTTGCAGGCTTGCTGTTCCTCACACCTCAGCTTTGCTGTGGAATAGGAGATGTGATCTGCACATGTGATGTTGCTTCTGAGATTGTCTCTGTTCTCAAAGTGTATAAATGTTCCGAGGTCTTTGCCATAACGCCAGCCTCACTCACACTCATGTGAAACACTTCTGGATTTATTACGCAACTGTTCTGTGGCAGAATTTCAAACACCCCTGATTTGGTCTGCTGTTGGTTCTCATGCCCAAACCCCCCCACCCAACCCCAACCCCCCAACCCCAACCCCCCAGCCGCCCGCCTGTCTGCTAATGGAGACCTTTGTTTAGTGACACAGATTTCAGTTGGGATGAATAATTAGGATGGAGCCTATTGTGTCTCAGGAATGAGGGAATTCCAGACATAACTATGATAGAAGCTGATTATCCTGAGTGTCCTAGTGACTGGGGTCAGAGGGCGACCAGGGGGTGAACTATGAACTGAGGAAGTCACATCAGAACATGGGATGGTGGGATGGGATGACCATCAAAGACCATGATGTAGTCCAACCATGTCATCTGGAAACTAAACACTAAGAATGTAAATATGCTGAGGTAATTTAATGCTCCATTTATTCCCTGTGATGTGTTGTGATGGAGCACATCAGCGCTGTGTTCACAACATAGAAAAACCCTCCAAATAAATCAAGTCTTCTGTGAGATTTACGTCTGTTTGGAACGATCTTTCTAAAACTAATATGAATTAATCACAACTGTCAAATTCACAGCCAACAAATTCAGTGATCTTATTTTCATATTTTCCATCGTATACAGATGTGTAGAGCTTTAATACTTCTGTGTTTAGGTGTGGTTTAAATATGCTGCTGTAAGTGATATGCACAGCGTTTAACAACATCTTAAATAAACTTTCCACGGAAAAGTATGCCGCTAAACCTGAAGGCTGCAAGAAATCAGCAAGCAGGTCTGATCCGGAAAAATCAACAAATCTTAAATCACAATCTTTAAATAACCTGCTTGCAACACCTATCTAAATATTTATACCTGAGGCAGACGTTTGTACAGATATGTAAAGTAAAGTATTATGGAGCAAAAGGCCTTATTACCAATCATAAATAATGAGCCAAAGATGAAACTGATCTGCAGTCAGTTTTAGTGTCAGTGCTGATATTTAGTGACCCAGCTTAGTGATGATGAGAGCGAGTGGGCGTTCGAGGCAGCGTGCTGGTGAGTTATTCCCCAGGAGAGAGGGGCGTTCGAGGCAGCGTGCTGGTGAGTTATTCCCCAGGAGAGAGGGCGTTCGAGGCAGCGTGCTGGTGAGTTATTCCCCATGAGAGTGGGGCGTTCGAGGCAGCGTGCTGGTGAGTTATTCCCCAGGAGAGTGAGAACAGGTTAGTGTTCAGGAGGCATCAGTGGTATTTATAGAGGCTGTCAGCGCACAGCGAGGCCCCTTGCTGTCTGATAATTGTGCTCTCAGGTACAGCAGACCTGCTGAATCTCACCGCACCTCCAGCACAGGATATATGGTTACTCAGACACACCTGGTCGTCCTCTGGGTGAACGATGCTGAAGACAACTCTTTAAAATCTAACAGAGGCAGGAAGCAGATGAGTGGAGTGGAGGGGGGGCGGGGGGGGGGGGGGGTGGAGGGAGGGTCTGACAGCTGAATAATAACAGCACACTACTGGCAGAGCCATGTTGACTGGAGGGGTGTGGCCCTCTGATGCGTAAGCTAGATCAGCCTCACTCCAACACTCACCCAGAAATTGGGGGGCTCGACTGTGATGGATTAGAGAGATCTAGGGGCCTAATTCAGCTCAACACACACACAGAGTTTTGGCTGCTAGACTGAGTCAATCCTGAGCTCGAATCTGCTACCATGAAAATCTGTGATAGATGGGGCATCACACACTGAGCCAGAATTAGCTGCTCACTGTACTGTGCACAGATGGTTCAGGCACTGCAGGCCGCACATGCTTCACATTCCCCCACACTGACCCTTCCTTAATCCTAATTAGGAATGTAATTTCCACCCCAGCCCTTTTCCAAGCGTGAAACGCCTGTAGTTGTTGGACAGAAACACAGGAAGCATTAAGTGAATCTTCTTCTCTCCCCGCCCCCTCCTGTATGTGGAATACTATGATTACTAAGATATAGGACTGTGGTGAGCTGTGTCTCGTGGGGCTTTATGATGTTCTTATAGTAAACCCTACTGGAGTGCTGCTCTGTAATAGGTTTGCGTTGAGGTTAAAGCTCCAGTAATGAAATATAAGCTACATCATAGAAATCATCATCCTATAGCCACAGCTTTAAGTCCATGACCACATCCTCAGCCGTGGTTGAGTGTGTGGCTGCTCGTCAGTCAGCAGTGAGGTGAAGCTCGTCTGACAGCTGAATAATAACATGATGCTGGCACCAGAGCCATGTTGACTTAGCACAAGCAGAAGACTTAATCCCATCCACTTCCTGCTCCAAACGATGGTCATTTCCTCTGCTGAAAATGGCAGACTTGATGGTCTCCTGACACAGGTTCTGGGGCCACATGGGATAAACAGGACGAGGGTCCGAGCTGTTTCCAGTCCTCTGCTTCTTATCTTCTTATGTAGGTTGATGTGAACAATAGTGAACAATAATGTTGGTGGTCATAGGGCCGTTCTCTTGACACGTTAAGGAGTGCTGTAGTTCTCTGACAAAGTAAGGAGCAGAGTGCTGTGGTTCTCTGACACAGTAAGGAGCAGAGTGCTGTGGTCACCCCCCCCCCCCCCCCCGGACTCTGAACAGAGGCGTCCGACAGGAAGCTCATGGAGTCTCCATAATAGGAGCTCTGGACTGCATTCAGTCCAGTCATCACGATGCTATCTGCTCTAGCACAGAGCCACAGCTGCTATTGTGCTCCAGCATGCCCCCCCCCCCCCCTCCAGCATGGCCCCCCCCTGGCCGGGGAGATTCATGGAGTCTTTGTTTGCACTTCTGAACAACAAAAGCCAACTTGTGCAGCAAGTCTGAAGGCGAGGGCGTGTTCATAAACAGGCCAGTAAATTATACACTTGTGTAAACTCTCTTTAAGGTCAGAGAAAACAGATTCAGCCTTTCACAAGCTGTTTCTGAATCAGATCCAACCTTTCACAAGCTGTTTCTGAATTACAACTGATCAGAGAATGTGCAGGTTTGTCTTTGTCAGTATCGATGTTAGTGAGACAACATCTCTGCTGTTTCGAACTCTACAGCATCCTTATGGCCTGGATCCCCACACTTCCAGTCTTGTCTTGTCTAACCCTATAAGCTCTGACTTCCAGTAACATCAGTTTAGCATGCAGGCGACACACAGCCTAGCTCTATAGCAACAGAGGCAGTATGGAGCCTCTGCTAACCTTTCACTGGAGCCTCCAGAGTTACAGCAGAGCAGTGCTGCTCAGCCGGACTCAGGCCAACACCAAGGTGCCTAACCCTTCTGTTCCATGAATAGACTTGGAAAGGGATAGGCAGTTACGCAATACTGTCTACAGATGACTTGAGTCTGGATGGGGACTTCAGAATCAGAACCGTTTTTGATTATTCGCCATAAACACGGAATTTACTTTGGGGAAGGATGGAGGAAACAAAGATCATATAAGGGACTTTGTGGGTTACACTTCCTGTGGCTGGGGAATGCTGTGTTTTAATTGGTTGTTGTCTTTGTTCATCGTCTCCTCATGCAGAGTTCTGCTTGTTCTGACAGAATGATGTCAAAAGTATTATTATAAAAAGTATGAATTGGAGATACACCAAAAATGGCTCAGTAATTCAGCGGTCTGGAGTGTTGGGGATTGTTGTTCCTATAGTTGTTGCCATGACGTCTTGGTCATTCCCGTCACCTTAAGTTGCCTGACAGAGTCGTTTTCTGCTGTGGGAAACATTTCCCAGCCGCTCATTTGTGCTTTGTAAGCTATTCTAGAGCAGCATGCCATGTGGGGGCCGGGGGGGCGGGGGGGCGCTAGCTGAGCTCACGTCTGTGAATCTGGGGGGAAAAGCTTTCACAGGTGAGGCCCTGTTCTGATTGGCCAGGGGTCACATGTCAGCAGCCTCCACATTCCTCCCATAGTGGCTTCAAAAGAGAGAGTGTGAGTTCACCGACGAGCACACTAGTGTTTACTGGCATTATGTACGGTCATTTGTTTAACAACAAGACTTTTCAAATCCAAAACTTAAATGATCAAATCTGACTGTCAAGTGGCAGATCAATTCTATTTGACTGTAACAATGTGTATCATCTGCCAAGGTAAAAATATAAAACACTATTAAAGTGGGACTTGTCTTTAGATAGTTAGAAAACTTGAGGCCTTATTCAAAGACCCATGATTCAGCAGTTTCTACTTCTGGTCTTGACACATTACATGAATGTGAAGACATAAAAATCCTTTCCAACCGCAGAATCTCAACACAATGTTCGTCCTTTTCCAAAAAAGGATAAAGACATCAAGTGTGTTTCCCCAGGAGGGAAGAACGGCCCACTGACCATGTGTGAAAGCAGACTCGCATAGTTAGCATAAGCTGCTCGAGTGTTGGAGACTGAGAATGTAGCTCTGCAACAGATGGGGAGGACTGGGGGGGGGGGGGACAGGCCAGTTACCCCCCCCTCTTATCACCTGCTTGGGGGAGGAGGGGAGGGGGGAGGAGAGGTGGGGGGGGGGGGACTCCCTACAGGAAATACCAGAGGATTGTGTCAGCAGGCAGAACTGTGTCAGATGTTACTTCAACATGAACAAAGCTATTCAGTCAGACCAAGATGGACGTCCTGTTATAGAAAAGGTTACAGGACAGACTAGCGCCCATCCGGTCGCCATAGCATCAACACATCACCATGGTTACCTCAGCGACCCAGCAGAGTCCTGAGGAGTCTGTTCATAAGCACGCTGGTTAGAGCTCTTGTTTAAATCTTAGAAAGATGAAGTATTTCATTCAAAAGGCTCAGATTAGACATCGAAAAGAAACATGCAGCCATCTGGACGAACAGAAAACTGCTCCCTCTCATAATCCTCCTCCTCCCTCCCTCCCTTCACCCTTCTCCATCCATCCTCCATCCATCCATCCTCCCTCCACCAGACATGGAACATCTTGTTAGAACCTTCATCTCATGCTCTTCTTCACAGACATTCTCATGTGTCCTGGATTCATTCTGAGGATTATTATCTGAATTATTTGTGCCTAAATGATTCAGATTCACAGTATTCTTACTGTCCTTTTTTCATGGCCACTTACATAGGACTCAGTCAAGCCAGAGCCACGGGGTAAAACAGCTTTAATGTGAAATGATAACAGCCAACAGGGAGGAGAATATTTCGTTAAATGACCATGAAGACATTATGGAATGTCCTGATTGCTGTTTGTAATCTTTGCAGTTACACATAGCAATTAACCCCACCCCTGATAAGTGATGTCTCGATCTGATTGGCCAACTGCTGACTTAATCTCTTTAAATACACTATAGCAGCGAAACCCTGACAGGAAAACAGTGGTAAGAAGCATCATGGTTTAGCCTAGATACACCAGGCAGCCACCTTATTGCTCACATCTGGGGGCTGAAATACTGCCCTTTAATGCAGCAATACACAAGCTCTCCCTGTCCAGAAGTAGGCTGGGTCTGGGTGAGCGCTGGGCGGGTTAGTGTTAGGCTGTGTCTGGGTGGGTTAGGCTGGGTCTGGGTGGGTTAGACTGGGTCTGGGTGGGTTAGGCTGGGTCTGGGTGGGTTAGGCTGGGTCTGGGTGGGTTAGACTGGGTCTAGGTGGGTTAGGCTGGGTCTGGGTGGGTTAGGCTGGGTCTGGGTGGGTTAGACTGGGTCTAGGTGGGTTAGGCTGGGTCTGGGTGGGTTAGGCTGGGTCTGGGTGGGTTAGACTGGGTCTGGGTGGGTTAGGCTGGGTCTGGGTGGGTTAGACTGGGTCTGAGTGGGTTAGGCTGGGTCTAGGTGGGTTAGGCTGGGTCTGGGTGGGTTAGACTGGGTCTAGGTGGGTTAGGCTGGGTCTGGGTGGGTTAGGCTGGGTCTGGGTGGGTTAGACTGGGTCTGGGTGGGTTAGGCTGGGTCTGGGTGGGTTAGACTGGGTCTGGGTGGGTTAGACTGGGTCTAGGTGGGTTAGGCTGGGTCTGGGTGGGTTAGACTGGGTCTAGGTGGGTTAGGCTGGGTCTGGGTGGGTTAGGCTGGGTCTGGGTGGGTTAGACTGGGTCTGGGTGGGTTAGGCTGGGTCTGGGTGGGTTAGACTGGGTCTGAGTGGGTTAGGCTGGGTCTGGGTGGGTTAGGCTGGGTCTGGGTGGGTTAGGCTGGGTCTGGGTGGGTTAGGCTGGGTCTGGGTGGGTTAGGCTGGGTCTGGGTGGCTCATTGTACTGGACCGAGCAGCCTGCAGCCACGAGGGTCGTGATCCTGAGTGCTGATGATTTCAAATCAAACTGCATGGTTGGTCTCTTCCACATGGATGCTCCTCAGAGTCCAGCTGGCTGAAGGTCGGTTAGGAGCCTCATCATCACGCACATCCAGATAGTTTGTGAAAATGTGGTGGAAAATGCAGGAAGCCATGAGATCACTGGTGTAGCTCAGGCCAGATATCTGAGGCTGCTTTCAGTGAGACTCCAGCTTGCTCTGTTTTTAGTGGCTGGTGTTGTTCAGTCTCTCAGGGCCACATACTGTGTTCTGAGTGCTGTTCTTTAGGCAGGAGTGCTGTTCCTGCGCCCCCCCCCACCCCACCCCACCCACCCCAACCACACTTCTGTTCTCTTGTTCTGTTCAAGCTTATTTATTTTCCCGATAAATTATTTGTTAGCTATATTCTGACTGTAGTTTTATATGTTTAATATTTCAGGAGAACCGCACATCTATCCTGCCATTGTTCTGTGATGCGCCTGGTTCAGGCGGTGCAGAGAACCGACCCTCCCTTACTGCCTGGTTCAGGCGGTGCAGAGAACCGACCCTCCCTTACTGCCTGGTTCAGGCGGTGCAGAGAACCGACCCTCCCTTACTGCCTGGTTCAGGCGGTGCAGAGAACCGACCCTCCCTTACCGCCTGGTTCAGGCGGTGCAGAGAACCGACCCTCCCTTACCGCCTGGTTCAGGCGGTGCAGAGAACCGACCCTCCCTTACTGCCTGGTTCAGGCGGTGCAGAGAACCGACCCTCCCTTACCGCCTGGTTCAGGCGGTGCAGAGAACCGACCCTCCCTTACTGCCTGGTTCAGGCGGTGCAGAGAACCGACCCTCCCTTACTGCCTGGTTCAGGCGGTGCAGAGAACCGACCCTCCCTTACTGCCTGGTTCAGGCGGTGCAGAGAACCGACCCTCCCTTACTGCCTGGTTCAGGCGGTGCAGAGAACCGACCCTCCCTTACCGCCTGGTTCAGGCGGTGCAGAGAACCGACCCTCCCTTACCGCCTGGTTCAGGCGGTGCAGAGAACCGACCCTCCCTTACCGCCTGGTTCAGGCGGTGCAGAGAACCGACCCTCCCTTACTGCCTGGTTCAGGCGGTGCAGAGAACCGACCCTCCCTTACCGCCTGGTTCAGGCAGAGCATCTGACTGACTGGTGAGTCCAGAGTGACTGTTCCTCTCTGCTTCAGTCTATAGTCTTCTAGTTTCTATCATTCAATGAACAGGAATACACATGTTCAAAGCAGAACACATCTAGGCTGACAGGACAGCCCTAACCCTGTTAGTTCACTGTGTGAGTGTAGGAGCTTCCTCAGGCTCCAATCTGGATCAGAAGTCAATCAGGTTGTGGTTAGTGACCTTAGTGTGCTATACTCATCTCTTTAAACCATTAGCCATGAATAAGCATTAGATACAGTCATGCACATCTCGTCTCCTAGTAGGGACACTGGGCTCTCTCCACTAGTTCAGAAATATGTTTGAAGCCAATTGTGTTTTGCGCTCCTAAGCCTTGGGGGAACGGGTGCCCCCCCCACAACACCCCTCTATCCTCCCCCCCCTACCCCCCCTAGCTTAAGAAGAGGTCAGGATGAACTCACAAACCACATGACAACATAGCCACATCATTGTCATTATGTCCTGATTATTTCTATGTGCATGCAAGCTTAAGGGAGTCTCATTTGATGGGTAATTTCTCATAGTGAGTGTTCATTGGTGCTCCTGTTATTATGTTGTGTAGTTTATACCTGCGTGATTCTGAAGCCAGTTTGAACATTGTTACAACAAATTGAGGCGTTTCAAAGATGTGACATGTTCTACGACAATCTGCTGTAATCCCCATTCTTAAAACATTATTCTTGCTTCTGTTGGATTAAATTGGTTTCAAAGGGGCAAGTTTAATCTTTGTCTAGTCTCTTGTAGCAACAAATCCTTTTCTTTGTTCGTAAATTGTTATTTTTAAACCTTCTTCTCTGCCATGGTGTTGGACTTATCGCTGCGTTGCTGCTTCTGCTACAGCAGAACAACACTCCAGCTAACTTCACTTACAAGGTCCTCAGCATCTCTAAATCCTCCTCTATCCAAGGTCCTCTGCGTCTTTTAAATTAGTATTTCGTTAAAAAAAATAAAAAATACATCTTTCCCATCCTTCACAGTCAGTCCCTCAGTAATACAGGCTTATTCTGCTGGTTGTGTGAAGCATTTCTGAGGTTTCCTCGCCTTAAAAGGACTTATCTTCTAGCTGTGATACGGACCACTGAGTAAACATGTTAAACTGGTCTGGAAGCAGAACTTTAGTCTATGAGGAAGGATGATAAGATAGTGTGATTATATTTGTCTCCATGGACTTGTCTGTAAAACAGGAGGGTATTTCTTGTTCATCAACTACTATCTTATTTATGGCAGAATTCAGGGTGAATTCACAGGATTCTGTTACTGTTGTGACTTATTTCTGCCTCACCTCTGAGTACTGATGTCTACTGAGATGCTGTGTGCTCCCTCCTCCCTCTCTTCCTCTCTCTGTCACATGACAGGGCCTTATCCAATGACAGAGCCATATCCAGCTGGCTCTGTAGTCACACTAAGTCGAGGGCCACCATGTTTCAAACACGCCACTTATGTCTGGCATTTCAGCAGATATCGGAGGCACGTCCTCTCTGGATGCTGTAAGATCCACCCAGCAGCTGTGTTAGAGCGCTCAGCTCTGCTGACCAGCCACCAGACCCCCGCCACCACCCCCGCTCCAGCCTTAACCCTGGCCCAGCCACCAGCCACCATCCCAGCCTTAACCCTGGCCCAGCCACCACCCCAGCCTCAACCCTGGCCCAGCCACCACCCCAGCATCAGCCTCAGCCCTTCCCCAGCCACCACCCCTACCCACCAGCCAACACCCTCCACCCCCAGCCTCCACTCCCAGCCACCAGCCTCCACCCCCAGCCTCCACTCCCAGGCACCAGCCTCCACCCCTAGCCACCAGCCCCAGCCTCAGCCCTTCACCACCCACCAGTCCTCATCTTTAGCTCCATCATCCAATGTGACACCATCAGAAAATGTCATTAATGTCCCCAGATATTAGAACTTTGGTATTTATTTATTCATGTTCCTTCCAACAAATGATGTATCTTTTTTTCACCCAACTAACGATGAAGTCTTAATGCATGGGAGTCCTTAGTAGGTCAGCTTGATGTATTATGAAGAACTTGCCCGCTTCAAATCCCAGGCTAGCTTTTCCTCTAATGGTCTAGAGGAGGATCACCCAGGTCTCCCTCATTCCTGATGCATTCACTGAAAGAAAACAAGTCAAATCCTTCCCTTGCCAGTTCCTGCCATGTTAAAAGCAGTATTTAACACAGTGGAAGAGATCCTGCTTAAAGGCTTCATCTTCCCAGTTAAGAAGCCTGCTGGTGTTGGTGTTTAGTAGAATATTGACAGATGGTCTGGTTACAATCTGCCCTCTCTAGGCTGAGCAGTCAGCTAAATGCACATTGCTGCTCTAAAGTTGTTCAGCAGCAGGGGAGAATATTGATCCTATTCTCCATGTTGTTACACGCTAATTAAGATACAGCTTCTTGGTAACAGAAAGGCAGAGCCAAGTGGATTTGATTAAAAACGTCAGATCCATGTTACAGAAAAGGGGATCCTGTAAAGATTTAAAATAACCTAGAAAGCAGCAATGTTCTTGTCTGACTGGTGCCAGGCTGGTTCACCAGGGAAGTGAGGCTCCACCTCAGTCATGATTCCTCCCTAAGGAATCACATGACCACCTCTAAACATCCCCAAACAGGAAGTCCTCCTAACACTGCCTGTAAACTCAGACAGATGATCAGGGACTAGATTAGCTGCTAAATACAGAGGAAACACAAACAAGCTGCCTCACAACACAAACACTATGGATTCTCGCTGCTCCAGACAGGAAAAGATTTTCTCTGTCTTCATGCTTCTCTTTTGTTCACGTACTTGTATTAACTTTCGAGTGAACATTGCGTGTTTAAAACTCCTGGAAGGTTTAGTGCAGGGGTGTCAAACTCCAGTCCTCGAGGGCTGCTTTCCTGAAGGCTTTAGATGTTTCCCTGCTCCAGCACACCTGATTCTAATGAAGTGTTGTTATCAAGCTCGGTGGAGGTGTGCTGGAGCAGGGAAACATCTACAACCTTCAGGAGAGCGGCCCTCGAGAACTGGATCTTGACACCTGTGGTTTAGTGTGTTTTTCATCGTTCACACCCAAGTCTATGGAGCAGAAGAGGTTTTCTCAGGCGAAGCCTTCATTAAAGCAGGATAGATCCTGGCTTCTCTCTCCTTTCATGCTCTTGACCAGGTTTATCTGGATCGTCTTTTCATGAAAGGACATATGAACACAGGTGCACCTCTAACTCCCACAAAGCTGCCATCATCTCCTCTCCTGCTGTCCACCTACCAGAGAGGCCTGCAGGTCTTTAGCTTCTGAACACAGAGGAGCAGCACTGTCCAGGACCAGACAGCATCCGTCCATGTGGATGGGATTGAAATGCTGCAAGTTCTGCTAACAGCATCTGAGGTTTGGATGCCTCAGTTCAGTTCAGTTTAAGTTTATTGTCCCCCAAAGGAGGAAACTTGTCTTGCAGCAGGTAAAAAACATACAGACAGTTAAAAGGCACATCCACATACACATAACACAGACTAGTTAAAAACACTGTTACACTAAAATTCATCCAAAACTTCAAGAATTGTGCAAATTTAGTAACCTGACTGCACTTGGTACAAAAGAGTTCTTTGTCCTATTGGACTTAAAACAAGGAACTCTGAATCTCCTGCCTGAGGGGAGAACCTCAAAAGAGCAATGAATGCCTGGGCAGATATTTGTGTCCGTAGCCTCTGTGGCTGAACACCTTCATGAGTTCAGCTGCTGCAGGACTCTGCTGTGTGTCCTTGTGGCTGAAGCATGGCGCGTGTGTGAAGCATGACTGCACTGATGTGGATAATAAAGCATGATGCTATAGTTATCTACTGTAGCCTGCACGTCTCTTTAGACATCTGACTTTTATGTCCGAGGAACAGCATGAGTAAAAACAGAGAGGGGTGTTGACGTTCAGGGGAGGAGGCTGGGGGGGGTTATGTTGTCAAACAGTTGCTTTCAGGGTTAAAAGGTTAAAGATTCAACTAATAAGAACTGACTGTGCTTCTGGGATTCCTTGTGTGAGATCTTTTCCTTCTATCTTTTCTATTCTTCTTTTCGTTGCCATTCGCCGTCTCCAGTGTAAATGTCATGCAGGGACTCACCCTAAAGGGTTGAACATGCCATGCAGGGAATAACCAAACATTTGCTCACAAGCTGTTGGTGGAAAGGAAAGCATTTGACAACAAGCCCCTCGAGGAGCCAGCATGGATCAGCACTTTCCCCCCAGCTCAGCCCCTTCAGGGGCAGCCATACCACACATGCCAAACAACACACCTGTTTTAGAGGCTCCTTGAAACCTTCTACTGGTTCAGTTTGCCGTTATAAGAGCTTATCCAGTATAACAAACACAGTGTCTGGCTTCTCTGTGAAGCGCTGTGAGAGGAGAACATCTCGATATGATGAGATGAGCTGTGAGATGTCTTCACATCTCAGACTGCTGGATGTCTCTGATGATCGAGGCTTCGGCCTCCTGATCTCAGAACAGCCTCCAATTGAAGCCTCTCATGTCTGCTCGGTTTAGTCATGTGGAGTCAACCAACTTCTGACTCATTAAGAAAAAGGCCATTCATCAAATCTGAAATTACATTTTCTATTGTCCCACTTTCAAATCTGTATAAGGTAGAATCAGGCTGTATAAGGTAGAAACAGGCTGTATAAGCTAGAAGCAGGCTGTATAAGGTAGAAACAGGCTGTATAAGGTAGAAGCAGGCTGTATAAGGTAGAAACAGGCTGTATAAGGTAGAATCAGGCTGTATAAGGTAGAAACAGGCTGTATAAGGTAGAATCAGGCTGTATAAGGTAGAATCAGGCTGTATAAGGTAGAATCAGGCTGTATAAGGTAGAAACAGGCTGTATAAGGTAGAATCAGGCTGTATAAGGTAGAATCAGGCTGTATAAGGTAGAATCAGGTTGTTTAAGACAACAGTGATTTATTAGGATTTTGAACAGGTGGGTTCTCTTAGATCTAAGAATACCAGTGGTGAGGCTGGCTCTTCTGTGATCTGCTGAGAGTGTTATCCACGATCTGGCAGGAATACCAAGCAACAACATTCCTAAGTTCTCACCATTCTTCTGAGAAATCCAGGTAAAAAACAATAGTTGGAAATTGCAGAATGGCATGAAAGAATGCAGGCTGCCTAAGACACACAATGACGTCGGATAAATGAGACATCATTTATTTTACTAAATTAATTCCATGGGAATACATTTGCATTTCTCAAGATGACTCAAGTAATGCATCTATTAAAATGGAAATTTATTTCCACCCCTTTTTTATCCGCTAGTCAACAAGTCTGCCTTTTAATGTTGTTATGAAAGCCCACCAGACTGTAAAGAGACCGTGAGAGTAACATTTCTACCTAATTAAATCTTCCTGTTTTTTAACCAGTCGGCACCCTTGAATGATGAGGAGCTGCCGGGGTGGTGTCACGCCTCACCCCGCCTCTGTAGAGGTCCAGGCGGCCTCACACAGATCAGACACCGGCCTCTAGGTACAGGCTAGGGCCTCAATATTGGTGTCTTATTCTGCTTTAACAAGCCAAAACTTGATTAATTAAAGTCAATAAACCGAATTTAGAATATCTA
The DNA here is from genome assembly GCA_030340665.1 of Neosalanx taihuensis. NCBI lineage: Eukaryota > Metazoa > Chordata > Actinopteri > Osmeriformes > Salangidae > Neosalanx > Neosalanx taihuensis. Next base: position 1,647,781 of record CM059315.1, read on the forward strand.
AAACTTTTTTGGGGGGATATGGACGTAAGCGTTTCGAAACGCCATTTTCATTTCGTGATTTGGGCAAAATATTTGCATATTTTATCACTAAACTAAGACTGAAATGTAAGTCCAAAGTTGCCTCATTTGAATATTTCAGATTTCCAAAAGGATGAATAACACCTAGTCGTCAGAACACAAAAGATTTCCAGGAACAAATTACATTATACCCTTTCTCAAATATAATTAAACTGATTCGATTGGACGACATAAAGATGAACTAATAAAAACTTAGTTTAAGGGGCCAGTTCAGGTCTGGCTCCTCCAGGCTCCTCCCGGCCCCGCTATTCCCCAGGAAAACTACCGTTATCCCGCATCACAGCTCCAGCGCGGTCCGGTTTAGATCAAGATGTTTAAGAAGTTCACTATAGATCGGAACTTCACATTTCTAAATACGAGTTCAGATTTTACAAACTTGTGTTCATCCAAACATCAAACAGATGAAACTTTAGGAAGAAGTCAAACCAACAAATCCAACCTCGAAAAACACCAAACGGACCAGAATAGAAAGATTTTTTTTAGATCATTAGTCGGTTAAAACCGAACTCAGATATCATAAATAAACCTCAGATATAGATACAGATTGAACAGCCTGTTGGAATAGTTTTAGTTATATAGTTTATAGTTCTAGTTATAGTAATATAGACACGCTGCTTCACAAAGACACGCAGTGACTGCCCGTTAGAAGCGCTCAGATCATATCAGAATAAACTAACGCTTTCCTTTATCTTTATCTTTATATTCTTTAAAACACATGATCTCAACCATTTTCTCTGTGCTACATTAATGGTTTGACACTGTAAGGTATATTTAGTTAGTTAGATCAGAAAGAATCATAACTAATCAGATACAAATGTAAAAACGTAACCAGCCCCAGGAGACTAAAGTAACTTCATGCAGATCTTCCCTTGGAGGGGAAATCCTTTCTTATGAATCTATAATGTGTATTTATCTACTTACAGTGAGTTGAGAGCAGGACCAGAAAGCAAGCCAGACGTGTTAACGCCATCTTGAAGTCGATGCAATGTTCAGTTTGGTCGTACATGCGCAAAGTAAAGAGCTTTGGAGAGGATGGAGAGAGAGGGAGGGAGAGGGGGACAGAGGGAGGCAGAGACAGAGAGAGAGGGGGAGGGAGAGACATAGAGAGAGAGAGAGAGAGAGGAAGAAAGAGAGAGAGAGAGAGAGGGAGAGAGTGAGAGAGAGAGAGAGAGAGAGAGAGGAAGAAAGAGAGAGAGAGAGAGAGAGGAAGAAAGAGAGAGAGGGAGGGAGAGAGAGAGAGAGAGAGAGAGAGAGAGAGGGAGAGGGGGGAAGCCGGGGGAGCTGGGGGAAGCTCTATTGTATTGGGTTCCCATAGCTACCAAAAGCATCACTCACAAAGACAAGAATTTATAGTTGAGATGTGGGAGGTGTTTCCAGCAGGAGTGCTGCTGTGTACTGGACAGAGAATATCAGACTGTTCTATTCACCTCTACAGCTGCTGGGCCAGTTTAGATACACAAACATTCACTCAATGAAATTACACATTATAGTAATGACCTGAAATTGCACAACCCATATTTTCCATTGTCAATGACAAAATCATTAATTTAATTGTATTATGTTTGTTGTGCAGTGAGATTGTTGTTATGATAGACTAAACAAGGGATTATTGTCCATTGATTGGAGGTTCTGCTCCAGACTTAATCCTGTCACTGGATAACTGCATTAAAGGAGAACAGCGGCTATGTGAACTGCAAGATCCAGCTAACATCAACTACTTACTGTGGTCAGTACAGTCTTACTGTGGTCAGTACAGTCTTACTGTGGTCAGTACAGTCTTACTGTGGTCAGTACAGTTCTTACTGTGGTCAGTAAAGTCTTACTGTGGTCAGTACAGTTCTTACTGTGGTCAGTACAGTCTTACTGTGGTCAGTACAGTCTTACTGTGGTCAGTACAGTCTTACTGTGGTCAGTACAGTCTTACTGTGGTCAGTAAAGTCTTACTGTGGTCAGTACAGTTCTTACTGTGGTCAGTACAGTCTTACTGTGGTCAGTACAGTCTTACTGTGGTCAATGTCTAGTGTTCCAGGATAAGGAAGTCATGTATTTAGAGTGAATGGATGTTCAAATATAGAACATTTCCAATGAGCACAATGCATTAAGCTGATGTTCATAGAAGAGAAGTGAACACACATACACAATACACACACACATGCACACACACACACCATACACACACTCAAACACATACAATACACACACACGCACACTCACACACACAATACAGTGTTACAGCTTCTGTTGTGTTCTTTGTCTTGCCTCTTGTCTTCTGAATAATAGAGGTGGTTTGAGTCCTTTAGAGACATGTTGGATTCTCAGATATTCTTCTCAGCACTTTAAACCCCCCCCCCCATCAATCCTCTCCCACCCAAACCAGAGACAGGATCAACCTCACTTTTCAAATCCAAGATCCATCTTTTAAGCCGGCAGACATTGAAATAACATCTGTACAAGTAAGCAGCATAAGGCAGAGGGATGTGTTAACTGTCCCGACTGAATTAAATAACTTTCAGCATGTAAACTTTTTCCTCAGCGTACATGTAGGAGTGTATATGAATGTATGGATGAGAGTTCTAAGGCCTGAACTTTGACCTTCAGTGATTTCAGACAGACAGCACTCAGACAGACAGCACTCAGACAGACAGCACTCAGACAGACAGCACTCAGACAGACAGCTCTCAGACAGACAGCACTCAGACAGACAGCTCTCAGACAGACAGCACTCAGACAGACAGCTCTCAGACAGACAGCACTCAGACAGACAGCTCTCAGACAGACAGCTTGCAGACAGACAGCTCTCAGACAGACAGTTCGCAGACAGACAGCACTCACACAGACAGCACTCACACAGACAGCACTCAGACAGACAGCACTCAGACAGACAGCTCTCAGACAGACAGCTCTCAGACAGACAGCACTCAGACAGGACTGCAGTCTCCTCTAGTCTCCAGGGGAGGAGGGGCTCAATCAGTGGCCCAACATGTGATTTGATTGGTGAAGGGTGAAGATAAGGATATGAAGTCAGTGTATTTATATTCTCTGATGTATCACATGTTATATTTAGACCCTGATAGACAGCTTAGCTGGCAGCCTGTGTCACGTCTGCTCCTCTGCAAAGAAGGAGCTGGTCACTAAACTGCTCTATGTCCAGAGGAGCTGGTCACTAAACTGCTCTATGTCCAGAGGAGCTGGTCACTAAACTGCTCTATGTCCAGAGGAGCTGGTCACTAAACTGCTCTGTGTCCAGAGGAGCTGGTCACTAAACTGCTCTGTGTCCAGAGGAGCTGGTCACTAAACTGCTCTATGTCCAGAGGAGCTGGTCACTAAACTGCTCTGTGTCCAGAGGAGCTGGTCACTAAACTGCTCTATGTCCAGAGGAGCTGGTCACTAAACTGCTCTATGTCCAGAGGAGCTGGTCACTTTGGCAGACATGGTTTGCAGTATTCCCTCAACTTTCATGTTTATTTACAAATCCTCAAGGACCTTGTCAGGCTTAAGCGAGTAAAAGGATTGGGGGAGGAAAGGGGGAGGGGGTAGGAGAGGGAGGGGAGGAGAGGGGGTAGGAGGGGGGAGGGGTGATGAGAACTGGACCAGAATTCAGATCAAATAAATAGGACGTTTGTTCCCAAGAGCGCCTGATGTGTCTCAAGTAATCACTTCCTGTGCTCTGCAAGTCTGTCATTGGTAAATCAGAGGGTGTGTCGTGCTGCTGCCATGGTTACAGTTTAACTCTGAGTTCCTGTTGAGTCTCTGAAACCTGGCATGTTCTCCTGAGGGTTCTCCTGAGGGTTCTCCTGAGTGTTCTCCTGAAGATGTTCTGCATGTTACAGGATTCATCAGCAGATCACAGACCTGAGCAGGAATACTAATTAGACAAACAAACTGTTTGTAAGAAACGAAAGAAAAGGAGTTATTTTGCTTTTTGATCGTCCAGCTGATGTTTATAGTAGTTGAGTTGTGTCTGTAGAACAGTGTTGAGGCTGGGATTGACACAAAGTGTTTCATCTAATGAAGGGGTGAGTAATGGAGACGCTCCTAGGTTTTTCAGACACACAGTTGCATTTTGAACACACAGGAAGAGGCTAAAGAAGGATAAAATCCAGCATAACTACAGAGTGAAGCGTGAAGTACATGAGGTGATTCACACACCGTGCGAAGAGTGTTGGGCTGAGTGCCAGATGGAGCTGAGGGTGGGGGAGGAGCCTGGGGTGGTGGGGGGGAGCCTGGGGGGGGAGGGGGAGAGGCCTGGGGGGGAGGGGGAGAGGCCTGGGGGGTGGGACGCTGAGGAGAGGGAGAGGCCTGGTGTGAGGTCACACACACAACCTGACACACACACACACACCCTGACACACACACACAACCTGACACACACACACCCTGACACACACACACACACACCCTGACACACACACACCTTGACACACACACACACCCTGACACACACACACACACACCCTGACACACACACACACCTTGACACACACACACACCCTGACACACACACACACACACACACCCTTACACGGGAACTTGACAGCCAGGTCTGAGTGTGACATGCAGCATCAATACTGTCTTTCCAGGAAAGGTCATTTCATGAACTGTGTTTACGATGTCTGAAAGGATGACACTATCATGGCACCTCAGACCAAATCAAACTTGGGCAGGTTTAGACAGACGATGGTGTGACTGTTAAACCTGCATGTGAATGTTTCACATCTGCAATACGTCTCCAAATAGTTCAAGCATCCTCATGCCCTCTGACTAAAGACCAAGGTTCACTCTTTAAATAATGTAAACCCACCGAACTGTGGCAGCGTGCCTTCACATACATTAGTTATGCATCTAATTATAGCCGAATAGCTTCTTAAAAATAATTCTGCTGTTGTGCTGCTGCTGCTGATGGCCGGTGCTGTATAACTGCTGAACAGGTTCATGACCTCATGACAACAGATGTCTGATTAATACAAAAGTGAGTCATCAGTATTTGCTGAGGTCAACGTTTTGTTTGGCTCAGGATCGGCTTGAGGATCCATCTGTGTGGTTTCATTCACAGCATCACTAAAGAGAAGTTCCACACTGCAGGGACCACACAGGGGGGTCAGTAGAGGCAGGGGGGCTGTTTAGAGGCAGGGGGGTCAGCAGCAGAGGCAGGGGGGGGCTGATTAGAGGCAGACCTCTCCAACTCTCCACCACACATCACCTCCGCACAGATAAGAAACACTTTGGCACGTTCCTCTACACTTCAGAATAGTTCTCCTCACTATTTCAAGAGTTAGTTTCTTATGAAGATAACGTTTCCAGACAAGGTCTAAAGCTTATTCAACTTATTTAAAACAACTTGTCTTGTGTTAGACCATATTGTACTGTACCTTGTGTTAAACCACACGTACAACACTGTGGTGTTTGTGTTGGATAAAAATGCTTGTCTTTCAAGACGTTACAAGACAGAAGAGAAGCACGCAGTGAAAAACATCGTTATATTCCTTCCAATTAACGTGCTCTTTCATGTGAGAGCTATTGTTTTGTTACAAAGAAAGTCTTCAAACACAAAAATGTGGGTCAGGTTGGCAGTAGATTTCCTGTCAGAGTTAATTGATATTAATGAGCTGGTTCAGATCCATTTCATGTTCAGATTCCACCTATAAAAAGACTGACTACTGTCCTGCCAGAAGAACCTTCCCTCAGTTGCATCTTTTAAAAATGTGTTTTTATCTAGGTTAGTTCAGAAGATCAAGAACTCAAACTATTCTCACTATATATTCCCAGTTTATTACCTCTGGGTATACTGCTGATCCTAAGACTGTCATAAAAATGTTTATTCATTTATTGACATTTAATTTTTCATTTAAGAGAGGGAGTGGGACTGCATGAGGATGTGAGGCAGATAGAGGTCTGAGGCAGATAGAGGTCTGAGGCAGATAGAGTTCTGAGGCAGAGAGAGGTCTGAGGCAGATAGAGGTCTGAGGCAGAGAGAGATGTAAGGCAGATAGAGGTCTGAGGCAGATAGAGTTCTGAGGCAGAGAGAGGTCTGAGCAGGGGGAGTTCTGAGGCAGATAGTGTTCTGAGGCAGCGGTCTGAGGCAGTGTTCTGAGGCAGTGTTCTGAGGCAGTGGTCTGAGGCAGTGTTCTGAGGCAGCGGTCTGAGGCATCTTGCCCAGGAGGGCATCACAGGCAGAATCACAACCCAGCTGCCTTTCAATCCCAATTAGGTAACAAGATCTGACAGGTCAGTCAGGCGACACAGCAGAGAGAGAGCAGAGAGAGATATAGAGAGAGTAGAGAGAGACCAGAGAGATAGAGAGAGATAGAGCAGAGAGAGACCAGAGAGAGATAGAGAGAGCAGAGAGAGACCAGAGAGAGATAGAGCAGAGCAGAGAGAGAGAGAGAGAGAGAGAGAGAGCAGAGAGAGACCAGAGAAAGATAGAGAGCAGAGAGAGAGAGTGATAGAGAGAGATAGAGAGACCAGAGAAAAACCAGAGAAAGACCAGAGAGACCAAAAAGAGGTCTGAAAGAGACCAGAGAGAGATCTCTAGCCAGATGTCTGGTGTCTAGCCTGGATGTCTCCAGCCAGACATCCTCACATGTCCAATTTCAGTTCAGACTAACAGTAGAAGTCTGTGGATGAATCAGTATCTGAAGACCTTTTCCTGCCACAGCAACAAGAGAGAAATCCAGCTGGAGACCAAACCAGGAGACAACCCAGGAGACAACCCAGGAGACAAACCAGGAGACAACCCAGGAGACAACCCAGGAGACAAGCCAGGAGACAAACCAGGAGACAAACCAGGAGACAACCCAGGAGACAAACCAGGAGACAAACCAGGAGACAAACCAGGAGACAAACCAGGAGACAAACCAGGAGACAAACCAGGAGACAAACCAGGAGACAATCAGCTGCTTTATTCTCTAGGTTGGAGAGGGTCGGAGGACGTTAATCCTTTGCGGTTTACGTACCTAAATTAAGAAGGATTAGTAGACAGCTGATTCAATCGGAAGCTCCCTGCTTTGTGTGTGACCAAGGCTCTTAGGTAGTAAGAGACAAGGACAGGAGAGCTTTCTAAAGGACTTACAGCATGTAAACCTCTTACACCTTTCTGTTAAAGCTCTTAATGTCATGTGAGGATTGCTGGTGGATTTTTGTGTGTTCTTCACGTACAACTACAGGATAGAAGCAGTAATCTCTCTCTGTTGATTATCCTGCTCATCTGTTCTTCTTGAAGGAAGGTTCTATGTTTCTAGGTTCTGTGTGAGATCTGTAGGTTCGTGTCATTTAAGAGTTTGACCAGAATTCATAATTATTCTTTTAATATGGTATCCAGAACTCTGTCTGCCTCAGACCGCAAACAAACCTTCCATGAAGATGCCCTCATAGTCAGGTTTATGGTTCAAATGTTGAATCACAAACCCTCCTGATGATCTTTAGTTCCAAACCATGTTCCCATCTTCTGTGTGTGTGTCACGTGATCCATCCCCCCATGGGCAGTGTGTCACGTGATCCATCCCCCCATGGGCAGTGTGTCACGTGATCCATCCCCCCATGGGCAGTGTGTCACGTGAGCCATCCCCCCATGGGCAGTGTGTCACGTGATCCATCCCCCCATGGGCAGTGTGTCACGTGATCCATCCCCCCATGGGCAGCCTGGCGCTGCCTTTTGCCTGCCTCAGATGAACCACACCTGTCTCTCCTCCACTGCCAACACTGAGCGCCTGGGTCTGAGCGCCTGGGTCTGAGCGCCTGGGTCTCCACCCTAACCCAGCTGTCACCCGGCCAGCATGCCTGACGCTGGGAGATCCCAGGCTTCCCTCCCCCCATCCCCATCCCTCCCCCCGTCCCCGTCCCTCCCCCCGTCCCTGTCCCTCCCCCCGTGAAGAGAAGAGAGGAGAGGAGGAGAGGGAGAGAGGAGAGGGAGAGAGGAGAGGAGAGAGGAGGAGAGGGAGAGGGAGAGGGAGAGAGGGAGAGAGGAGAGGAGAGAGGAGGAGAGGGAGAGGGAGAGAGGAGAGGTGGAGAGGGAGAGAGGAGAGAAGTGGAGAGGGAGAGAGGGAGAGAGGAGAGGAGAGAGGAGGAGAGGGAGAGAGGAGAGGGAGAGAGGTGGAGAGGGAGAGAGGAGGAGAGGGAGAGAGGAGAGGGAGAGAGGAGGAGAGGGAGAGAGGTGGAGAGGGAGAGAGGTGGAGAGGGAGAGAGAAGTGATGTAGGTTGGCGTGATGTAGAGAAGGGGAGAAGAGAGGTGCAGATAGAGAGAGACAGAAAGGAGAAGAGAGGGAAGGAGAGAGCGGGAGGAGAGGTGGAGAAGAGAGGAGAGGAGAGGACGAGAGAGGGAAGGAGAGGAGAGGAGTGGTGGAGAAGAGAGGAGAGCAGAAGAGAGGAGAAGAGAGGGAAGGAGAGAGCGGGAGGAGAGGTGGAGAAGAGAGGAGAGCAGAGCAGAGGAGAGGAAAGCAGAGGAGAGCAGAGCAGAGGAGAGGAGAGCAGAGGAGAGGAGAGGAGAGGAGAGCAGAGGAGAGGAAAGCAGAGGAGAGCAGAGCAGAGGAGAGGAGAGCAGAGGAGAGGAGAGGAGAGGAGAGGAGAGGAGAGGAGAGCAGAGCAGAGGAGAGGAGAGCAGAGGAGAGGAAAGCAGAGGAGAGCAGAGGAGAGCAGAGCAGGGAACATGTTGTGGCAGGCTGCCACATGTGCAGATGCTTTGTAACGTGTGTTGTGCTGTTAGAGCCACCTGGGTCTGCTCAGAGTCACACTCTGCTCCCCCCCCCCCCCCCCCCCCACACTCTCATGACACAGACAGCTCACTGAGCTAATGCTAATTAGCATGGATTCTGGTTAGACTCCATCCAGTTTATGTGAGGTACGATCCTTCTGTTTCCACCTGGATCCGCTGAGGAGGTGTTGGCAACACTGAACCATGCTTGGCTGCCATTTCAGGGATATTTCTTATGAAATGATACGTTGCATTTTAGCACTGATTTTAGAAGAAAAATAATGTATTTCACCCATTTAGATTTTTATTACAATGTGTGTTTTGTCAGATGGAATAATGACGATTTCAGAGATTGTAGGTTCACGTCATTAACTTTACAATACAAACAGATTCAAGCTTTTTGATTTGCTGTTCCTCTGCTTGATGTTGATGAGCTGGAGTCTTTACCAGCCTGAAGCCACATCTCCAACCACACCAGCTGCCATCTTCATCCTCTCCAACACAGCTTCCTCTGCTGTTCTCCAAACACTTTCACCCTCCACAACACTGCTGCTTTCTGGGAGAGCAAACCACCTTCTCTAAACCTCAGACTCGTCATTCTTCATTTTGACGCCAACATGAGCTTGTGCCAAATGGATTAGGATTTGAAATAAAACTCCAGTGTAAGCGGAGCACATTGACCCACATAGACGCATCACTATCGCACACATCAGGGCCTCATATGTACATCCTGCACCTGTCACTAGAGCATCCTAACACATCACACATCACAGACCACACCACAGACCACATCACAGACCACACCACAGACCACATCACAGACCACATCACAGACCACATCACAGACCACATCACAGACCACATCACAGACCTCCTGCACCTGTCACTAGAGCATCCTACACAACACAGACCACATACCACATCACAGACCTCTTGCACGTTGCGCAATCAGCGTGCAGGTCTATAAAGGAACGCACAGCCTACAGCAGGAAGTCAGTCCATTTCCCTAATGAGGAGAAAAACGGTCCAGAAAGGCTAAGAGCACTTCTCTAAGTAGTTTCCGATGCACTTGTATAGGAAATCAATGCCTTCAGTAAATCACTACACAGTGCAGGAAGCTGTGGTTCTATGGTGTTGATGTTAGAGTGTAACTGTGCATCTCTGAACAGTCAGTCAGTTTTCATCCTCCCAGTTCGCTGCCTTCAGCTGTGTGTGCAGGAAGGTATCATTTCATCAACATATGTTGCTCTAATCATGTTTCATTGACTAATAGACTATTCTTGTCTTTGTAATTTGAAGGCAGGGATGAATGTCGTGCACGCTGTGTGTATGTGTGTGTGTGTATGTATGTGTGTGTGTGTGTGTGTGTGTGTGTGTGTGTGTGTGTGTGTGTGTGTGTGTGTGTATGTGTGTGTGTGTCACATTGACAACTACCACTACCAGAACTTCCATTCAAGGTCAGTAGATAAATCTTAGCTCATTCCAAAATGTGTTAAGTCACATAATAGAAATGAAATATAAAAGCTGGTATTCAATGTGGTCTTCAGCAGTTTGGGTTCAGAGGAACACAGAAAACCCTGTTTCAGTGTTGCTGTATCTCTAGGTTATGCTGTGGATCTGTAGTTGTATCTGCAGGCTTAACTCTGATTACAAAGCTATAAGGATGTGCTTCATTGTACCTTGTCTGTCCCAGGTTTTGTCTATTTCCGTGCTGTTGAAAGAGAAATAGTACAACTGCCGTAAATCCATATTCCCTGTTTCCTTAGTCAAAGTGCACCTGGTGAAGAATGCTTTGGTTATGAGAAGGCAGGGGTCAGAACTCACACTACTTCCTGTTTGCAAGGCTCCAGTCTGCCCAGTGAACCAGCCTGGTGTGTTAGACAGTGAGAGACCCTGAAGAGAAGCTGAAGCTGAACATTCTCAGCTCTTAACTCTGGTGTTTATGTTCTGAAATCCAGCAGGTCTGTTAGATGTTTTGTTAACAGGGATGGAAGGTTTTGAAGGAGAACATCTGTCCACTTCTGTTCTTCTGCCTGCCTGGTTTCACCCACAACACTTGTTCAGATGTAGAGTCATTAAAGTACTTAAACTTGAATATTGTTGACATCATTCCATGGCATGGAATGACAATACATAGAACGTTTTACTACATAATACTTGCGCCCTCTTGTGGGAAAGACTTGAAACTGCATAAAAATGGATCAAGATGCAGAACTTGATTATTGTAGAAAATATCTTGTTAGTCTAAACGCTGTTTATTCTAACCTGCTTTCAACTGGAACTGTTCTGAAGCTGTATTGCTCCCTTGTGTTGAAATCCCAGCCTTTCCTTTGCTAAATGTTCTAATGACAAACTGGCCCCTGGCCAAACTGGGGAACATGATTTAATCACCCTGTCAGGTCATGTAAAGTCATTACATAACTGTTGCTGTGATCATGATGCCCACAGCAAAGTTGCTTTAAGTCAATGTGCAGCTAAATGGATCGCTGAGTTAGAGAGAGGAGCAGTTTGCTTACAGCAAGTCCTGATAACAGCAAACAGCTTTTGCATATTAGATTAGATTAGATGAACCTTTATTTGTCCTCCAGGGGGTGGAAATTGCAGTGGTGATCATTTATGTCAAGCGACTGGTGATCATTTATGTCCTTGATATGGAGTGAAATACTGTACAGACGATCCTGCTGTAACTACTGTGGTTCAGCATTAACATGTGACGTCACACCAGCAGCTCTTAACTACAGTGCTGTTGCCATAGTTATGGATTCACATGGTAGGTTCCTCCTACAGGAAGTTCTTCTTGTGAACACAAGAGGGCAGTGTTGGTCAGAGGATCCACCTGAACATCTAAGTGGATCTTTCTGCACACCAGCTCACCGGCTGTTTCCAAACGCTCCTCAGAAGGATCTGAACCAGGATTCTTCAGGGTTCTTCAGGGTCACTAACTCCTTACACTGCTAAACTGACTCCTCTTCAGATTGTTGTTACCACATCGCAGTCAAACTAGTGTGTTTATCAGACATGAAACCTGCTTTTGATCCTATCTGCACCTCTGTCAGGTTATCAACAGGTCTTGTGTTCTAGAATCATGATGACATCATTAGGTTATGTGCAGGTCTTGTGTTCTAGAATCATGATGACATCATCAGGTTATCAGCAGGTCTTGTGTTCTAGAATCATGATGACATCATCAGGTTATCAGCAGGTCTTGTGTTCTAGAATCATGATGACATCATCAGGTTATGCGCAGGTCTTGTGTTCTAGAATCATGATGACATCATCAGGTTATCAGCAGGTCTTGTGTTCTTGAATTATGATGACATCATCAGGTTATCCACAGTTCTTGTGTTCTAGAATCATGATGACATCGTCAGGTTATTCACAGGTCTTGTGTTCTAGAATCATGATGACATCATCGGGTTATCCGCAGGTCTTGTGTTCTAGAATCATGATGACATCATCAGGTTATGTGCAGGTCTTGTGTTCTAGAATCATGATGACATCATCAGGTTATCAGCAGGTCTTGTGTTCTAGAATCATGATGACATCATCAGGTTATCAGCAGGTCTTGTGTTCTAGAATCATGATGACATCATCAGGTTATGCGCAGGTCTTGTGTTCTATAATCATGATGACATCATCAGGTTATCAGCAGGTCTTGTGTTCTAGAATTATGATGACATCATCAGGTTATCCACAGTTCTTGTGTTCTAGAATCATGATGACATTGTCAGGTTATTCACAGGTCTTGTGTTCTAGAATCATGATGACATCATCGGGTTATCCGCAGGTCTTGTGTTCTAGAATCATGATGACATCATCGGGTTATCCGCAGGTATTGTGTTCTAGAATCATGATGACATCATCAGGTTATCTGCAGGTGTTGTGTTCTAGAATCATGATGACATCATCAGGTTATCTGCAGGTGTTGTGTTCTAGAATCATGATGACATCATCAGGATATCCACAGGTCTTGTGTTCTAGAATCATGATGACGTCATCAGGTTATCCACAGGTCTTGTGTTCTGACGCCACCTGGTGGATGAAAGCCCAGAGGCAGCATATGAGCAGGACCATGATGCCGTGCCAGTAAGTTGCATCTCTATTAGAAGGTAAAAATACTGAGTGATAATAAGATGCAGTGTAAAGTTAAACCCTTCATATGTGTGAAAACAGGGTAAAGCTTCAGAAATCACTTCTTGCAGACTCAGTAACAAGGTTGGAAGTCACTTCAAAGAAAAGAGACAACTTGGTGGATTTTATTCTAAACAAAAGACTTGACTGATGTCCCAATAAAAATGAACGCTCTGTTTTCATATGTAGGAGTTGTCAGTAGTTATAGTTTGAAATTTAACCTAAAAGTAGTACAATGTTTTACGTAAATCTTTTTCAAATACTTCCAGAAACAGCCATTCTTCTTTCACACCACCAACACTCAAACTGACTTAGACCAAGAACCTTAAACACTAGTGTGTACATCTTAAGCTGTTGTTCCAATCTTGTTGTTCCGGCCTTCTTGTTGCCCTTGACAACATAGATTGCCAGGCAACGCTGTCCTTCGAGAGCCAGTGTTATGAATTAGAACCCTACAACTGATCTCCCCTGGGTCGCCCTCGCTCTACACACTTGTTGTGTGTACAAGGTTGCTCTTAAGTGGTTTGGAACCAGCCCCCCTAATGCTCCAGTTGTTTTTCATTGGCTGCCGAAGGCCCCCAGAGAGAGAGACCTTCCTGCCTAGAGCGGAGTTGACCTCACTGTTCCAGATCTAACCTGGAAGTGATCTAGAGCAGAGTTGATCTCACTGTTCCAGATCTAACCTGGAAGTGATCTAGAGCAGAGTTGACCTCACTGTTCCAGATCTAACCTGGAAGTGATCTAGAGCAGAGTTGATCTCACTCTTCCAGATCTACCCTGGAAGTGATCTAGAGCAGAGTTGACCTCACTGTTCCAGATCTAACCTGGAAGTGATCTAGACAGAATTGACCTCACAGTGTTTTGTTCCCCTTGCTCCCCCCCCCCCCCCCCCCCCCCCCCATGAAACTTAAATCCTAGCAAGGTGAAGGCAGCTCCTCTAACACAGAACCAGACTTCAGCTAAAGATGAAACTAACATTAACATCTCAGAATCCATGCTGAGATCTGAACAGCATTGGACTCACACTTATTGAAACACTTATGTGTCACGTTGCCATATAGAATGTAGAGCAGCTGTGAGCAGCCTTGCTGTTGAAGGGAACAGTGTGAGAGTGAGAGAGGGAGTGTGTGTGATGTGTCATGGTTCTCTCTGCGTGAGCTCCATACCTCAGTGTGAGACTGAGTGTGTCATCGCTCGTGTGACGCTGGTAACCTTTACCTCAAAGATCGTCCACAACCAGCCACCTGCTTGCACAAGGAGGCTCTCTATCTCACAGTCTGGTTTTAAACTTCAGGAAAACTTAGCTGGACTGAATGCCATGCAAAGGGGTTATCCTATTTGATGAGGAATAACCCTGGATTCACTCCTATGGAGTAGTTCGTCTTTTTTTAGAAAGCAATATCTAGCTTTTTTTGTAGGATAATGTGATGAGTTCATGCCTTTGGCTGTGGAATTGTGCACTTGTGATTATCTGTTGTGGAAAGAAGGTGTTTTTACACAGATACTTAACACCCATGTTCTGATCCACAGTTAAGAAGCTGGGTTCTACACTGAGTTCTGTCATTAGAAGTGTGTATTAGCTCTAAAAGGTTTGAACAAAGATGTTAGGGTTATTAGTTAGGGTATTTTTTTATTAGAAATAAATTGTGTGTGTGTGTGTGTGTGTGTTGAAGGGGCAGAGAGAGAAAGCTAAATACGTTACTATGGAACCACTGTGAGAGAGTTAACCAGGAAGGAAACTCATTAACGCAACACACCTACTACACAACACAAGATTCCACTAGAAGAGGGTTGCATATATCTGACATGCTGTGTGTAGATCTCTCCCTTTGCTTTCTTTTTGAAGACTAAACTGTTAAGCAGTGTGAGAACCGAGAAGGAGAACGAGAGGGGAGAGAGAGAGAAGGAGAACGAGAGGGGAGAGAGAGAGCAGGAGAAAGAGAGGGGAGAGAGAGAGCAGGAGAGAGAGAGCAGGAGAAAGAGAGGAGAGAGAGAGCATGAGAATGAGAGAAAGGGGAGAGAGAGAGCAGGAGAGAGAGAGGGGAAAGAGAGAGCAGGAGAAAGAGAGGGGAGAGAGAGAGCAGGAGAGAGAGAGAGACAGAGAAAGACAGACGGAGAGAGACAGGGAGAGAGCAGGGGAGAGAGAGGCAGAGGGAGACAGAAAGAGAAGCAGAGAAGGAGAGAGAAGAGAGCAGGAGAGGAGAGCAGGAGAGAGAGAGGAGAGCAGTAGAGAGAGAGAGGGGCTGGGGATCTTTCCACACTGACGAGCAAGCTGGCAACCATGGCAACCGTCATCCTGTCCCCGTGAGTGCACACACGTGCTGACGGCCAGCCAATCATCATCGAGCACCCTCAAATATAGGCTAGCCAATTACCATTCAGCACCCTCAAATATAGGCTAACCAATAACCATCCAGTCCCCTCAAATTCAGACTAGCCAATCACCATCCAGCCCCTTCAGATGCAGAAGGTACGCAGGCTGATGGATGGTGAGGTCTCCCCTGTCCCCCTCTCCTGTCCTCCTCCCCTGTCCCCCTGTCCCCCTCCCCTGTCCCCCTCTCCTATCCCCTTCCCCCCCAGTCCCCCTCCCCAGGACATGACGAGGGGCTTGTGGAGAGGGTGAGTGGGTGAGCTCTGAGTGACTCAGCATTGTAAAGACAGTGCTGTTTGAGTACCTGCTTCCATTCTGCTGTGTCTTATCCGTGTTTCAACAGACGGGTGACGAACAGCAGCTGTGTGTGAGTCACTGTTAGACAAAGCCTCTTCAAGGTGGAGGACCTGGAGAACATGGCCAGGCAGAGGCTGGTGGGAGGCTGTGGGAGGCTGGTGAGAGGCTGGTGGGAGGCTGGAGAACATGGCCAGGCAGGGGGTGTCAGAGCCCTGATCAGCCTGGCTGCTTCCTGCTGCATCAGCACAGGGGTGGGAGGCTGGTGGGAGGCTGGTGGGAGGCTGGTGAGAGGCTGGTGGGAGGCTGGTGGGAGGCTGGTGGGAGGCTGGTGAGAGGCTGGTGAGAGGCTAGTGAGAGGCTGGTGGGGGGGTGGTGGGAGGCTAGTGAGAGTCTGCATTATTTTTGATCCACCAGTCGTTACAACACCATGGCTGCCTCTGTCCATGGCTGCCTCTGTCCATGGCTGCCTCTAAAGTATGTTCCACAGTATTGCAGCTATTCTGGCTATTATCCTACAGTCGTTAGACCAGCATACCCAGATCCATTATTGCCATATGTTTAATGTTTTAATCGTTCTGCAAAGTAGGATCAGTCTGGCGTTTATAACATGAATCCTCTTTAAAATCCTCTAAACTGAAGTATCAGTAACACCAGGAGTCCCTCAGCTGTACGGATCAGAATTATTGTAAAAGTTATTTTCGGACAACGAGCCGTTCACATACGTTAGACGTAGATTTATTTAGATTTATTCCACAGCTGAACAACCATTTATTCAGTCTTCATACAAAACACTGACAGGTTTCCTCCCCAGGCTGAGAAACAGCAGCAGTTTTGCTAGTCATGTAAAAAAGCAGTAGCATAATCACTCTCAAATGACCCTATTGCTGAGAATAATAAATAAAAACATTTCTTCTAATATATACATGGGGTAGGTGCTTTTTTCCCCAGACATTTCCAACTTCCATAAATGTATTTGTAGTTTTCTTACTACATTCTTCAAAGATGAAACTCTTTCTTACTGCAGATCTCATACTGTAGATCTGTCATACTGTAGATCTGTCATACTGTAGATCTGTCATACTGTAGATCTGTCATACTGTAGATCTGTTTTACTGCAGATCTCATACTGTAGATCTGTCATACTGTAGATCTGTCATACTGTAGATCTGTCATACTGTAGATCTGTTTTACTGCATATCTCATACTGTAGATCTGTCATACTGTAGATCTGTCATACTGTAGATCTGTCATACTGTAGATCTGTTTTACTGCAGATCTCATACTGTAGATCTGTCATACTGTAGATCTGTCATACTGTAGATCTGTCATACTGTAGATCTGTTTTACTGCAGATCTCATACTGTAGATCTGTCATACTGTAGATCTGTCATACTGTAGATCTGTCATACTGTAGATCTGTTTTACTGCAGATCTCATACTGTAGATCTGTCATACTGTAGATCTGTTTTACTGCAGATCTGTCACACATCCTTCATCCTCATTAGAGGAGAGTTTGGGGAAGATTTGATGTTATTATGCATCTTGTACTATCTGACCTATAAATAGGCCACATTGAGTCAATACACTTTGTCCTCTTGAACATTGTCCTTCTTCACAGTTACTGGAGCTGCTCAATCTCTGGATTATCCTGCATTTTCTAGGTTAAGGTGAATTAGTAGGAGACATTATGTTAAGGAGTCAGAGGCAGGATGGTGATATTTTAATAAAGCATCAGAGGTGGCTGACTGCAGGTGATGGTTATGACTGTAGGTGATGGTTATGACTGTAGGTGATGGTTATGACTGCAGGTGATGGTTATAACTGCAGGTGATGGTTATGACTTTAGGTGATGTTTATGACTGCAGGTGATGGTTATGACTGCAGGTGATAGTTATGACTGCAGGTGAAGGTTATGACTGTAGGTGATGGTTATGACTGTAGGTGATGGTTATGACTGTAGGTGATGGTTATGACTGCAGGTGATGGTTATGACTGCAGCTGTGCTAATGCTAGGCTGCTAATGCTAGCCAGCTAATGCTAGGCTGCTAATGCTAGGCTGCTAATGCTAGGCTGCAATGTTAGGCTGCTGTATCGTAATCCTTTAATCCATGTTAGTTGTCTGCATAATTGAGCACAGCTAGCATTAGCGCTAGGCCCTGTCTGTCTGTCCAGTGTGCCAGTTTGAATGGGCTTTCATCATCACACAGTAGTTGAACATCACATTACTCTGGTTCTAACCAGAATGGGCCCCAGTTCCATCCATTGTCCATCTAGACTGAATGATTTGTCTTGTTCTGTGTGGTTTGTTTGATGTCTGCTGCTGGATTATGTGTGTCTTCATTGTGTGGATTACACACTGATAACACAACACCAGTCTAATCTGAGCTCCTATTGAACTGATCCTCAGAGCTGTTGGAAGCAGGAGGGAGGAAGTGAGGCAGGATGTGAGGCAGGATGTGAGGAAGGATGTGAGGCAGGATGTGAGGCAGGATGTGAGGCAGGATGTGAGGCAGGATGTGAGGCAGGATGTGAGGAAGGATGTGAGGCAGGATGTGAGGCAGGATGTGAGGCAGGACGTGAGGCAGGACGTGAGGCAGGAAGTGAGGCAGGACGTGAGGCAGGACGTGAGGCAGGAAGTGAGGCAGGATGTGAGGCAGGATGTGAGGCAGGAAGTGAGGCAGGAAGTGAGGCAGGATGTGAGGCAGGAAGTGAGGCAGGAAGTGAGGCAGGATGTGAGGCAGGAAGTGAGGCAGGATGTGAGGTAGTATTTTATTTGAAGGAAATAAATAAATGTGAAACTGAATCCCATTATGATTCCAACACATCCCAAAGTCTGAACACATCTGAGCGAGTCTCCAGGGAATATATGGACTGTTAATGTCCTCTTATAGGGTGAACAGCCTCAGTCCTGGTTACATTAGTGGATTTATCTGACATCAGACGACTTTAAAAAAGCAAATTAACTCGTCACCTACTGCTTCCTGTTCCAGCTCCCAGCGGCTGGAGAGGTGGGAGGAGCTGATGAGGTCACATGACAGAGAGAGGGTGGTGACAGAGTCTGCAGCTGATGAGGTCACATGACTCAGAGAGGTGAGGAACAGTTTGTCAGGAGGAAATGACACTTTTGATCAACGAAGAAGCTCGTTTTAGACGAGTCCTTAGATAACAAAATAGTGATGGGGTCTGAAATCTCTCCAAAGTAGAAGTATCGCTGGGCTGTTTGGTGGTGAAGGTCTTTTAATTAAGCTGCTGGTAGGAGAGGTCTGGTCTATGTATTGAACAGCTCATTTTTCAACCCCATACTAGTAATTCAGTTGATTGTGTTTGTGAGCTGGAATGTGAATCTCCTGGAGGTGAACTTCAGTGGAGGTGACAGGAGAGGCTGTGGAGAGAGAGATGGGATGATCCAATTAAGAAGCAGCCTTCAGTATATTGATCAGAGAGCACAGAACACACACTTACTACCCTCTAGGACCAGTGGGAATCTCATGGAATGTATTTAGTACAGCTCAATACTAATGGTCAGTCAGTGTACATGAACACAAACATGCATTTTCTACCTCTGTGATCTTCTAAAAGCAATGAAGAAGTGTATGTTTACTTGTATTTACTGAATATATTTACAGTCAGTAGATCTACTAACTATCCAGATTTCAGTATGGCTTCTAATTGGCCTGTAAAGATGTTACTGAACAGGAATGTGCTGAGACAGAACTGTGGAGGGGGGTGGGGGTGTGGGGGGTGGGGGTGTTTGGGGGGAGGACTGCCTAAACAGGACTCAGACAGAAGCACAGTCTAATCACAAGAGGGGGGGAGAGAGAGAGAGAGAGAGAGAGAGAGAGAGAGAGGGAAGAGAGAGAGAAGAGACAATAGAGGGGGAAGAGAGGGGAGGAGAGAGGGAAGAGAGGGAAGAGAGGGAAGAGAGGGAAGAGAGAGAGCGGTAGAGTGACCACACGTCTTGTTATTTTTACAACTCCTAGGGTGAGGTGTCTAGTTACCTCTGACAGAGTCTCTGCTAGTGCACACAACTGCTGACTCTGCAAAACCTTCCATATGGAGCGTCCGGCTGGGGGGAGACTGAGGGGGAGACTAGGGGGGAGGCTGGGGGGGAGACTAGGGGGGAGGCTGGTGGGGGGAGGCTGGGGGTGGAGGACAGGCTGGATTCAGAGGAAATCATGAGAAACACAAATCGCCTGAACTTCAGACATCTGACAGAAAACCAGACAGTTTTCCAATTGAAACAGCTGTAACACACAGGAACAATGATGACATCACAGTGACAGTACCTGACGTCTGTATGACATCAGCAGACCAAGTACCAACGTCTTCTGGTCAACCCACAGTTCCTGTTTGTTCCATAAAAAGATGTTACAGAGGTGGGAGGTATGAGTCCAGGCCTTCCTGCCCACAGACGAAGACAGAGAGAGAGTGAGTAACAGGTAAAAAATAAAGCACAAGTTA
Organism: Neosalanx taihuensis; assembly: GCA_030340665.1. Taxonomy (NCBI): domain Eukaryota; kingdom Metazoa; phylum Chordata; class Actinopteri; order Osmeriformes; family Salangidae; genus Neosalanx; species Neosalanx taihuensis. The sequence continues at coordinate 1,667,805 of CM059315.1, forward strand.
TTTTCAGTTATTCAGTGCTAATTAGCGTCAGCTTTAACACTTTCGCTCTTAATGACGTCCGTGATGGAAAAATCCCAAAGTGTCAGATATGGGAGGTTCAGAATACTAGTTCTAAAGACAGTCAGTCACAGTCCACGTTAACTTGGACCCTGGAAGTTGCTGGTGAAGCCAGATGTCAGCGTAGAGCTCCAGAAGGAAGGAGAACCTTCAGACTGCTGGTGTGAGGGAGGATTGGCTGGGATGGGGAGCTGCTGTCACATGACTCACTCTCCATTAGGACTGGACTGCATTTAATTCTCCAACACGCTCTCTCTCTCTACACATGTTAGAGATTCCACCATGTGGACCATCATGAGCAGGATCTGTGCCAGTATTTAAAGATGGTGTTTGAACTCCCAGCAATGTGGGTTATGAATACAGATCAATGTGACCTGGTTAGATTTTCCAATAACTGTTATTCTGAATGTCACAGAATTGAATTGAAATGTAGTTTGTGGCCCGTCAATACGGCCTGAAGTCCTGAAGTTTTATTAGCTACTGAGGGGCTGAGAGGAGCTGAGTGTTGGAGGAGAACAATCATCCTGACTGCCAGTAAATTACAACAGGCTTTTTGATGGACATTATGAAAGCAGTCATGTGTCTGTAATGATCTCTGTCCCTTTAGTGTTTGTTGTTCTACTCTGTGACCTGCCTGTTAACATGCTGCTTGTCATGACACAGCAGCCTGCCTTGTGTTCAGGGCTGAGGGGAGTTTAAACACACCTTCCCTCTCCAAACATGTCCAATTACAAGCTCCATTGAACCAGGCAGAACAAACAGGCAGTCTAGTGAGGCTGTTAGGCCTGAAAAGGATGGATCTGAACCATGTATCCAATTTACTAAGTGATGAAATGTTCATGATGTCTAATAGTTCCTGTTCTTTTCAGGAGGGAGGATGTTTATTTCCCATCTGACACAGGGCAACACAGCTCACTCCAGGTAAACTGGTAGTTTGATGGAAAATGACATGTAAACAATGTGACTGTGTATGTTTGTGGTAGAAACCTGTGTTTGTGTCGTGACAACAGCACAGCCTTTCTGAACATGAGTGGTGATGAATCATCTGGAGAAGCTACTGAAGCTATGTTACATTGAGTCATTTCAAGGGAGTGCAATGTTTATATCAATACTATTCCTCCAACACTGTGTTGTATGATAACAACACTGATATCTCCTTTACTAAAGTATTAATGTCACCAAATATTCAGAAGTAACTAAGAAGTGAAGCTTTTGGTCCAGCCTGACCGAAACAAGATTCACTACAAAATGAAGCAGCTTTTCCCCAGATAAGATGATGCACAGTTGTTTTACGGTTTCAGGGAACAACAGCTGATCAAACTAATAATCCTTTAGTGACAGACCACAGTAGGACTGTGGCCACACAGTAGTTGAACTCTCAGACGCAGATGAAGCGAACAGCTTGTTGAAATGTCTCGTCAGTGAGTCTTACCGGAGCACGACACCATCTGTCTCCAGTCTGTCAGTCTGACCGTGTCACCACACTATTGACCTTTCACATGAGTCCAGCCAACAGCCTCACCTCGGGGGGGGGGGGGGGGGGGGGGGGGGGGGGCAGCACCTCTCACCAATATCACAGTCAGGAAAGTCACCTCCATCACAGCCAGGTTATCACCAGGAACATCACCTCGGTCTAGTTCTGTATAAACTTGCACTCTTACATATTACTTCTGCAGGGTGGGGGCAGGACCACACTTTTGTGCTGCGTACCGATAGGCTGCTGTACAGGAGTTCTAAAAAGTGTGATTTGATTGGTCGTCCACTTCAGGAAGGCTTGATGCTGATCTGCAGTGTGTCTGCTGTTTCATATTCATGTTGTTAGCGTAGCTGCAAGTCATTCTTCAGCGGCTAGTTAGCTCTGCAACACAGGGGCGGGGGGGGCGGGGGGGCGGCATCCTGTTCTGCCCCAGATTCACTGCTTCACTTTTTTATTAGCTAATCTGGCTGCATTACTCTGGTCAGCCCTCTTCTTAAACAGCACTTTGATTCTTTCTCTTCTCTACGTTTTATTTTTTTCTCATCTATCTAGTAAATGTCTTTCCTCTCCTTTCCTCTCCTCTCCTTTCCTCTCCTCTCCTCTCTCTCCTCTCCTCTCTCTCCTCTCCTCTCCCAGTCTCTCTGTCTCTCTCTTCTCTGTGTCCCCCCCCTTCACTCTCTCTGAAACACATACTGGACAAGGAATTTCTCCTAGCTTTCATCGCTTCATGGCTGAAAAATCTTTCCTTCAAATATTATTCTTATAAATAATAATAATAATAATACAATTGAGCATCGAATGCAACTGAGTCCTTTTGTCGTGGTCAGAATGGATTTCATGTAACTGCTAGCAGTTTAGCTCCAAGGAAAACATTTATGTTGCAGCATTGTCCCTGGTCACAGCATGTCATCACATGTCATCGGACCCCAAGCAGACTGCCTTTCATAGTCTGAGTTACACTATAGTCACATTAAATCATGTTTCAGAGCTGGTATGAGGATATATCAGGACTCTCCCTCACCTCCCATTGAAGTGTTGTGACCTACATTATTATATGAGGCGACATGACATGTGTTCTCTGTTGAAGCCTGTATAGTGACATCACTGACAGAGGTCAGCTGGCCTGGGAACCCATATTACAGAGCTGGAGATCAGGGGTGGGGGGAGCAGGGGGAGAGAGAGCAGGGGAGGGAGAGAGAGCAGGGGAGAGACAGGGGGAGAGAGCAGGGGAGAGACAGGGGCGAGAGACATGGGAGGGAAGGGGTCCTGCTAGTTCTAGTGTCTCTGGTCTCTCTGTCTCTCTCTCTCTCTGTCTCTCTCTCTCTGTCTCTCTCTCTCTCTCTGTCTCTCTCTCTCTCTGTCTCTCTGTCTCTCTCTCTCTCTGTCTGTCTCTCTCTCTGTCTCTCTCTCTCTGATCTCTCTCCTCTCTCTCTGTCTCTCTCTCTGTCTCTCTCTCTCTGTGTGTGTCCCTCTCTCTCTCCCTCTGTCTCTCTCTCTCTCTCTCTGGTCTCTCTCTCTCTCTGATCTCTCTCTGGTCTCTCTCTGGTCTCTCTCTCTCTCTCTGTGCTCTCTCTGGTCTCTCTCTCTGCTCTCTCTCTGGTCTCTCTCTCTGCTCTCTCTGGTCTCTCTCTGGTCTCTCTCTCTCTCTGGTATCTCTCTGGTCTCTCTCTCTGGTCTCTCTCTGGTCTCTCTCTGGTCTCTCTCTGGTATCTCTGCTCTCTCTCTGGTCTCTCTCTCTCTATCTCTGGTCTGGAGATAAGGACAGTAGGGAAGAGGTACATCATGTTGCTGGGGGCAGCATTACAGAACAAGAATAAAATCAATGTTCTTACCCCCCACGCACACACACACACACAAACAGACACACACACACACACACACACACACACACACACACACGCACACACACACACACACACTCACACAAGTATAACATCTGCAGCATTTTGTCAATACACTTCTAACATGATGCCAACACAGCATGCAGGTTCTTCCAGAACATTCTGTCCTCCGCCATCATGTGACTTTGGTTTGAACATTTGTCCTTCACGTACAGTTCATTTAGACATTTTGTGTTGATTCACTGTATTTAGAGTCAGAAACACTGATTCATACTGGATAGAATAGAGGCGATAATACATTTTACTTTATTGAATATTTCATCTTTATTACTAACTCAATTACTGAATTAACTCAGACTTTCTTGCATTGAATAAGTCCTGAATGCAGAGTAACAGTTGAAGCCGTCTCTTTAAATGTGCCAAATGGAGACTTTTTATCACTCTTGTTGATCTCCTGATCGATACCATCGACCATGTGTGTCGACGCAGATCAATTAGTAATTTCTGTAGCAGTTCAGCGCCAGGAAGCTGTAGAAATAATGAGTAAGCAAGCTGGGGAGATGATCCCACAACCTTCAGCAGTAAAGTAGAACCCAGTGGAACCCAGTAGAACCCAGATCACACAGGCCCACATGGAGATGTTTCTACTGACCTTCATCACACTAGATAGACGTGCTGACTTTCCCAGGAGTCACAGCTTCAGTCTGAGAGTCAAAGCTTCAGTCTGAGAGTCAAAGCTTCAGTCTGAGAGTCAAAGCTTCAGTCTGAGAGTCTTTTCAAGGTTCACAGCCGATCTGTGAGCAAGAGTAAAGCCCTTTATGAGATTGATTAATAATGTAAACTATTATATTAATCAATGACAGTTACTCTCTTAAATATATTAATGTATTTTCATTGGATGAGCTCTTTGCTGTCTTGACACAAAGTAAGGGACTATCTGACAGGGGCCGTCCACATCTACAATGTGGAGCCTCATGAATATGTCATGATGATTGTTTGACCTTCATAAAGGCACCTCAGCTATAGTGTGGCTCTGAGAGGAGAGCTTGAAGAACGTTGGTTACAGAACAGGCTGAAAGTGGGGGACTGTTGAAGGTGTATCTATAATGACCTAACATTGTGTACGGCCTGTTCAGAAGGTGTGTGTGTGTGTGACATGCATGTTCAGCAGTCACACATGACCAAATGCATCAGAATAATTCCAACGATTTTATGACTCAGGGTGCGACTAATGTAAGTAGGACATTTTAACATCTGAATCTTTGATTATGTTAACATCGTTACTCATCCACACTGTCTGGATCTTAAACAGTGTCAGATCAGTGTCTCACCATTTATCAGGTTAATGGCTCGCGTGTGTAAATCTCCGAAGATGGCTTGTTTACATGGATCGTGTAAATATTTGGTTTTGTCACTTAGATGAAAAAACCTGCAGTTTAATTACGTCATTAAAATGTATTATATTATCACATGCATTAAACTTTATTAGCAAAGAGCACTTTGATGGCAGAGATCTTGGTGTACACAGTGGTGGTGGTGGTGGTGGGGGGGGGGGGGGAGCACCCCTGAATGAGAGGGTTAAGGACGGATATCCTGAGAGCTTCCATCCAGAAACCATCCAGGAGAGGCTCTCTGGCTCTCTGGCTGGGGGGCTGCAGGCTGGCAGATCACCAACACTTCCATTAAAAACACACTAAAGTGCTTTTAGAGTCTATTGTAGAATAGAATACAGAAAAAAGCTGTGTTTAGCTATTTAAAAAAAAAAAAACGTAAAAAAAAAAAATACACGTATGGTTCAATTTATATTGCAGTGAAATAACCCGCAAGGTTTAAATCTAAATGTGATTTCCTAGAATAACATGTCAGGAAGGAGCATGATACGTGTAGATCTGTGATGCCTCCATACACACACACACACACACACACACACACACACACACACACACACACACACACACACACACACGTACTAAACATGACGTATGGTGCTTTCAGAAGGCTACGCCAACATATCGTCCGTGGGATTAAAAACCTTTTCTCTTGGTGCTCAAACCAAAGTGGCCATGACACATTTAGTGCGTGGAAATGAAAAAGAATTACAACAAATTTAAATAAATAAAACTTTGCTGGTGGGTTAACGTAGATCGGCCTAGAAAACACGAGCTGTTTGTAACCCTGAATGAATCATCAGTGTATCGTGATGTTGAATATCCAGAGATCTGAGTCTTTAATGTCCTGACTGTCCTGATATCCACACAGTAATGACAGAAAACATACATGATTTATCATTCGAGTTAATCTACAGTTCTTTGATATTGACAACACTACTTCAGATGTCCCGGGTCAGAGTGATGCATCTGGACCGGGTCAGTCCAGGTTAGTAGATCTCGGTGAAGCTTCTTCAGTCTCCAGCTCGTCTCCGGGTTAATTTTCTCAATCTGCGCTCCAACTCACCTTGAAAGCGGTCTCTAGGGGAGCTGTCCATGGTGCTGTCCAGGGTGCTGTCTAGGGGGGGGCTGTCTGGGGTGCTGTCCAGGGTGCTGTCCAGGGTGCTGTCCTGCCGTGCTGTCAGCGGAGCCACGGCAAAGAAACCAATCCACGCCCCAAATACACCCACATCCGCCAATGAAAGTAGTGCGGAGGCGGAGCAGCAGCTAAATGTCCAGGCTGGATCTGTGTGAGCCAGAGAGACCGAGAGAGGAGAGAGCAGGGGAGGGAGAGAGAGAGAGAGAGAAGGGAGAGAGAAGTGTGCGGGGCAAGAGGATACCAGCAGTGTTCTCCTCCTCCTGGGCACTTTGAGATATGATGAGGTTTAATTCTGGTTGGTAACAGTACTATGATTTGGTATGTGACCACTTTGATAGCAAGTGTATTCAGCACCAGAGGAACAGCAGCTCAAGGTGAGTACAAGAGCAATATTCTGCCGTGTGAAGATGTGTGAAGATCACATGGAGATACAGGGGGGCTTGTTTTACTTGAACACTTTATTTTAAAGCGGTTTTTATTTGTAACACTTCCAGCACCTGTAGACTGTTCGACCACAAACTTATATATTTGTATTGTATCCGTTTTATATCTTCTAAAGCATCTGTAACATTATGCACCGGTAGAGCTCATGTTTAAGAGCAGAGATACATAGATGTATTATTAATGTTTTTCAGCTTGATAGTCAGATGAGAAGCTCTTTGAGTTCATGTGAAATGAAACAGTTTCTAATTCGAACAGACATGACATGTACCTCCATGCAATCCCTAAAGTGTTTACTTTAAATATGCATAGTACTCTCACTTAGACCACATGGAACAAAGTATTACAGTAGTACAGATGTCTTGTCAATGTTTTGTAAAAAGAACAATATTGATTAAGACAAATCGATTATTACCTGAATCTGTGGACTTAATTAGCCCTGCATTTCCGTATTTATCCACTAGGTGGAGTGGTGTAAGGTTGGAGTGGAGAACAGCAGCTATCGATATGAAAATGTGAAAGATTTCAATAGCGTTCATTAACATATCTTATCCTTATTATGTACACGTACAATACATCTGCCCATTACTGTACAGTCCTTACATCAGAATAGATGAATCTGAATCAGGACATGATCAGTAAGGGATTCCTGTCAGTATAACTGTCCAGCAGTCCTCCATGTTGAAACATCATTCATGGTTGTGATCCAGGGATGATGTGTGTGGAGTCTGAAGCCTGCTTCTGAGACACAGCACCACCACAGAGACAGACAGTGTCTGTAGTGAACAGGACTGCTGTCTGTAGTGAACAGGACTGCTGTCTGTAGTGAACAGGACTGCTGTCTGTAGTTAACAGGACTGCTGTCTGTAGTGAACAGGACTGCTGTCTGTAGTGAACAGGACTGTCCTGCTGTCTGTAGTTTGTCTTCAGTGTGTCTGTAGTGTGTCTATAGTGTGTCTGTAGTGTGTCTTAGTGTGTCTAGTGTGTCTGTAATGTATCTGTAGTGTGTCTGTAGTGTGTCTGTAGTGTGTCTATAGTGTGTTGGTAGTGTATCTGTAGTGTGTCTGTAGTGTGTCTATAGTGTGTTGGTAGTGTATCTGTAGTGTGTCTGTAGTGTGTCTATAGTGTGTCTATAGTGTGTCTGTAGTGTGTCTGTAGTGTGTCTGTTGTGTGTCTGTAGTTTGTCTTCAGTGTGTCTGTAGTGTGTCTATAGTGTGTCTGTAGTGTGTCTGTAGTGTGTCTGTAGTGTGTCTATAGTGTGTTGGTAGTGTATCTGTAGTGTGTCTGTAGTGTGTCTGTAGTGTGTCTATAATGTGTCTATAGTGTGTTGGTAGTGTGTGTGTAGTGTGTCTGTAGTGTGTCTGTAGTGTGTCTATAGTGTGTCTGTAGTGTGTCTGTAGTGTGTCTGTAGTGTGTCTATAGTGTGTTGGTAGTGTATCTGTAGTGTGTCTGTAGTGTGTCTGTAGTGTGTCTATAATGTGTCTATAGTGTGTTGGTAGTGTGTGTGTAGTGTGTCTGTAGTGTGTCTGTAGTGTGTCTGTAGAGGACACTCCTGCTGTCCATCTGGTTTCTAAGATTGTCAGTATGCTGATGCGCTGCATGAAGGATTAGATCCATGGTGATTTCATCATTGTTCAGATTAGTTTGACTAAAGCCTTGATTTGGTTTGATATCTCAGAGGTGTGAAGGTCTGATCTCAGATCCTCTTCCGGAAGTCAGCTGGTCTGCTCATCCCCTCTGAGGAAGATGTTGAACAGGGAAACAGCGTCTCATCTCATCTCCCCACTCGGCCCAGATTCCATTTCTCTGCCCTCAGCACTTCAAACAGCAGCTTCCTGTCTGTGCTGAGCAGCAGTGTGTCTCACTCACCCTCAGACTGGCTGGCTGCTAGCAGAACAGTGTGTGTGTGTGTTTCTCTGAATGGGACAGTATCAGAAGGAGGCAGTGTTAAAGACAGTGTTAGAGGCAGTGTTAGAGGCAGTGTTAGAGGCAGTATCAGAAGGATGCAGTGTTAGAGGCAGTATCAGAAGGAGGCAGTGTTAAAGACAGTGTTAGAGGCAGTGTTAGAGGCAGTGTTAGAGGCAGTATCAGAAGGATGCAGTGTTAGAGGCAGTATCAGAAGGAGGCAGTGTTAAAGACAGTGTTAGAGGCAGTGTTAGAGGCAGTGTTAGAGGCAGTATCAGAAGGATGCAGTGTTAGAGGCAGTATCAGAAGGAGGCAGTGTTAGAGGCAGTATCAGAAGGAGGCAGTGTTAGAGGCAGTGTTAGAAGGAGGCAGTGTTAGAGGCAGTATCAGAAGGAGGCAGTGTTAAAGGCAGTGTTAGAGGCAGTGTTAGAGGCAGTATCAGAAGGATGCAGTGTTAGAGGCAGTATCAGAAGGAGGCAGTGTTAGAGGCAGTGTTAGAGGCAGTATCAGAAGGAGGCAGTGTTAGAGGCAGTGTTAGAGGCAGTATCAGAAGGAGGCAGTGTTAGAGGCAGTGTTAGAGGCAGTATCTGAAGGCAATGTTAGAGGCAGTATCACTTTAGTCATCTTAGTCCCGTCCCCCCCCCCCGTCCCCCCCCCCCCCCCCCCCCCCCCCCCCCCCCCACTACAGAGGGGAATACAGAACAGGCACTTGGCTGCCCAGAATATCAATTGTGTTGTCAAGGGTGATCTGGCGTTTTGGGAGTGTCCACAGGTAACCTTGGAAACACACAGGAACAGCAGACAGAACCAGAGTCATGTGACCATCTGATCACAGACAGCCAGGGTCATGTGACTGTCCCAGCAGTGCAGCCTGTCTTGCTGCTGTGGGATGATCAGCTGAAGCTGTCTCACACACCAACATGGTGTCGCCTGAGATGTAGGAGATTGATTCACCTCCGCGGAACTTTCCAGAAGGCCCGAGCATCCATCAGGCTCCACACATGAAGGGCTTTTATCTGCTTTAGCAGACAGCACAGTTTAATCTTCACTGTACGGCGGAGGGAAAGTTCTGAAAGGTTGAAAACTAAAATGAGAAAACTTGAAACTCGAGTTTGAAAAGTCACAGGCTGTTCCTGCAGGTTCTTAGTTAAACCAAAGTAGCCAACCTAGAATCCCTCTCCACGGGAGGGAGGGGGAGAGGGGAGAGAGAGGGGGAGGGAGAGAGGGAGAAAGAGAGAGGGAGGGGTAGAGGGGAGTGAGAAAGAGAGAGGGGGAGGGAGAGAGAGAGAGGGAGGAAGTGGGGGAGGGAGAGGGAGAGAGAGGGGGAGAGGGAGAGAGAAGGGGAGGGGGAGAAAGAGAGAGAGAGAGAGAGAGAGAGAGGGAGGACGAGGGAGGGAGGGAGGGAGGAGAGAGAGAGGGAGAGCGGGAGGGAGAGACTGTATGCAGATCGTGGTGTTGAGAGAGGAAAGACAGGATAAATCTGTGGTGTTGATACATGTTCTGAAAGAGTGTCTGGTGTTTCTGAGAGAGAGTGTGTGTGAGGCTGTGCAGAATGCACTGTCACACTGGGTATTGGGGTCACCTGGTGGACAGTTAGAAGGAGCTGAGCAGGGAATAACTGTCAGGTATAAATAGAGAGATGTATTACCTCAGAGGAAACCTTCAGATGCACTGTGCTGTACGACAGGAGGAGAAGTGTTGCTTTTTTGCAGCTAAGAATTCACACGATTACACTGAGAAACTGTTCTGCTAATTGTTCCCCATTCCCAGCTCTTTAGGTCAGATCTGCTCAATAGTACACACACCAAACATCTCTGTTCTGCTGAAAATGTATGACATTATACATTTGAATGTCCAACATATAAATTAATATGTATTCTGAAAGATAGAACCAGCTCCCTTTGTAATGTCAGCACTATCCAGGGCCTTAGTAGAGAGGAGCTGCCTCAAGCTTTCACCAGTAAGAGAGCGATAAACAGATAGTGATAACTTCCTCCTGGACAAACTAAGAGGATTGGACACGGTCAACATTTGACAGACAATATGGGATTGAGTTCTTTGTCTAAACTAGATCCAATCAGGTTATATAATCTAAGTCTTGATCTGTGCAGTTGTGAGGTTAGCAGGTTCTCTGTCCTGCCTGATGGGAGAAATGCTTCAGTGAGGAAGGGTCTGCCTGTCAGTCACAAGACACAATCAACTGGGTTGATGTCCATATCTCCCCCCAGCCTCCATCTCTCCCTCCAGCCTCCATCCCTCCCCCCAGCCTCCATCTCTCCCCCAGTCTCCATATCTTCCCCCAGCCTCCTTCTCTCTCCCCCAGCCTCTATCTCTCTCCTCCAGCCTCCATCTCTCCCCCCCAGCCTCCATCTCTCTCCTCCAGCCTCCATCTCTTTCCCTCCAGCTTCCATCTCTCTCCTCCAGCCTCCATCTCTCCCCCCGCCTCCATCTCTCCCCCCCAGCCTCCATCTCTCTCCTCCAGTCTCCATCTCTCTCCCCCCAGCCTCCATCTCTCTCCTCCAGTATCCATCTCTCCCCCCCAGCCTCCATCTCTCTCCTCCAGCCTCCATCTCTCTCCCTCCAGCTTACATCTCTCTCCTCCAGCCTCCATCTCTCCCCCCCGCCTCCATCTCTCCCCCCCGCCTCCATCTCTCCCCCCCAGCCTCCATCTCTCTCCTCCAGTCTCCATCTCTCTCCCCCAGCCTCCATCTCTCTCCTCCAGCATCCATCTCTCCCCCCCAGCCTCCATCTCTCTCCTCCAGCCTCCATCTCTCTCCCTCCAGCTTACATCTCTCTCCTCCAGCCTCCATCTCTCCCCCCCGCCTCCATCTCTCCCCCCCAGCCTCCATCTCTCTCCTCCAGTCTCCATCTCTCTCCCCCCAGCCTCCATCTCTCCCCCAGCCTCCATCTCTCTCCTCCTAGCCTCCATCTCTCTCCCCCCAGCCTCCATCTCTCTCTCAGTCTGACCTTCCTGCAGTGACAGCTTCATCATGCAGTGTGACCATCAGAGTGTCAGCTTGTCCTCCAGCTGCACTTCTTCAGCTGTCGTTTCAGGGGCTAGTGGGTTTCCTGTGTGATACACTGACCCCCAGCAGGGGGGGAATCATGATGAGCTTGAGCCTCAGTCAACCCTTAAACCAGACCTGGACTAAGAACATAGGAAATGATTCTCTCAGGTGTTTATTGGAATTCATGCAGCTCACTTCCTCCTCTTACAGGAAGCTCCTGATACTAAGATGTATCACAGTACTGTTGGTAATAATTTGTCTTTTCGGTTAAGCATGTTTTGTCTGACTTGTGGATTTAGGCAAAATAAGCTTAATTAGATGATTATCTAAGCAGACAGTGTTTTGTGCTGGTCTGGTATTTAATTGAATCAAGTTATTTAATTTTGACCCCAAGTCAAGGTCATCACAGCTTGCTGTTTGAAAGCTCCCACTGGGGTTATTATGAAATCAGGCCAGTGTGACAAATAAACGATGGAAATCTAGTGAATGTCTAATAGTAAGTTGTTAACATTTACTAACCTTATGGTTAAAAGGTTGATGTTGTGTCGTGTGTGACGGTTCCTGCCCAACATCTCATCTCTACGTCTCGTTCAGTTCACAGACAGGAAGGGTCATTGAGTTGAGTCATGGCAGAGTTGAGTCCACTCATGTGCACTGATGACATCTTTTGTATTTCGACCACCAGGATACAAACGAATGCTGATAGTCTGTTTACTATAGAGATCCTGATACTGGGCAGAGAAGCCTAAATGCCCCCTGCTGCCCTGTCAATACTGATGCACAGAGCTCAGATGAGTTCTCTTTATAGTGCCAGTGGCTGGCAGTGGGTCATCTGCACTGAGCCACAGCACGGGACATCTGTGTTAGTCCATGGGTGAGCAAGGACATCTGGATGATCAGGATTGACTGGTAAAATGCTAACATGTTGGGGTTCCGGTAGTAAGGCAGCCATGCATGAATTAGCAGGTGATCAATATCTGCTGAAATAGACTAGCTGGGAAATACAGAGCAGATAGAGGTCTGTTTTACCTCAGGACAGAGAGGTCTGCCTTACCTCAGGACAGAGAGGTCTGCTTTACCTCAGGACAGAGAGGTCTGTTTTACCTCAGGACAGAGAGGTCTGTTTTACCTCAGGACAGAGAGGTCTGTTTGACCTCAGGACAGAGAGGTCTGTTTTACCTCAGGACAGAGAGGTCTGTTTGACCTCAGGACAGAGAGGTCTGTTTTACCTCAGGACAGAGAGGTCTGTGGTACCTCAAGACAGAGAGGTCTGCCTAACCTCAGGACAAAGAGGTCTACTGTACCTCAAGACAGAGAGGTCTGCTGTACCTCAGGACAGAAAGGCCTACTGTACCTCAAGACAAAACTAACACTCCTGATGCTACATGAAAACTTACAAATGAGCTGTGCTGATGTGTGCATGTGTTAATGTGTGTGTGTGTGTACCCCTCCTGCCCTGCCCAGGTGCTCATGGTGTGCAGGTCCAGCCCCAGTTTGTGACAGCCCGTGCAGGAGAGAACGTTGTCCTGGGCTGTGACGTGTCGCAGCCTCTGAATGGACAGCCCTACGTGGTCGAGTGGTTTCGCTTCGGAGTCCCCATCCCTTTCTTCATCAGCTTCCGTTTCTACCCTCCTCATGTCGACCCCGAATACGCAGGTGACTAAAACACAACCCTCAGATTGATGAAGTCAGGTGTTCTTTCCTCTCCTCCTCTCTCCTCTCTCTCCTCCACTCTCCTCCTCTCTCCCCCTCTCTCCCCTCTCCTTCTCTCTCCTCCTCTCTCCTCCTCTCTCCTCCCCTCTCCTCCTCTCTCCTCCTCTCTCCTCCCCTCTCCTCCTCTCTCCCCCTCTCTCCCCCTCTCTCCTCCTCTCTCCCAGATTAAAAATGGCTACCTGTATGATATGACTACTATACATCGTCTCAGACAATCTGAAATGTAATCTTGCCCCCCAGAAGATGTGTCCACCAGCTCCATATTGCTGTTTTCATGCTGTTCACAGTGTAATTAGCCTTCTATAAGCCCTATTTGTTGACGCACCACTTAATAGATTAGCAGGTGTCTGCATCAGATAAAGGCCAGGGGTTTGGTAAAGGAGGCCACCAGCAAGATGTCTTCACACTTACAGTCTCAAAAAGCGGTCATCCACACACAGGGGCTAACTGCTGCCACTGTACCCAGGAATGGAGCTCTGCTGTGGGCTGGTGTGAGCCCAGGGTGACCTGGTCATGAACCTGTTAAAGAGCAGAGGGAGACTGAATGATCTGAGAGGAAGTCAGACGCCTGTGGTTTCAACACAGACGTGACATGGAAGGATGATAGTAAAGTCACTCTGAAATGAACGAGCGTGTCCGTTTTACAAAGCCTAACAAGAAGAGCCTGATGGTTTTATCAGATGTGGCTACCGGCAGGCTGAGTTAAGAGATGGTTTTGCACTGAATGTAAATGAGGAACAGCAGATTACAATCCAAGGCTGTGAAGAAGATGCTACATTCTGTGCTTGTGTCTGTGCCTGTGTGTGTGTAAGGGTGTGTGTGTGTCTGGGTCTGTGTGTGTGTGTGTGTGTGTGTGTGTGTGTGTGTGTGTGTGTGTGTGTGTGTGTGTGTGTGTGTGTGTGTGTGTGTGTGTGTATGCGTGTGTGAGTGTGTGTGTAAGGGTGTGTGTGTGTGTGTGTGTGTGTGTGTGTGTAAGGGTGTGTGTGTGTGTCTACTGTAACTGTTGTGAACACCAGTTAACTGAATGACTAGTTTATACTGCATTAGACCTGAAATCAAAGCCTGGGCTATTGGATCAGGTCAGGATTGGTCTGCTGTGCTCATCTGAACCTGGACGAGCTGTAGTTAGATGAGGAAACATCAGCTGTACTCTGGATCCTGTAGTGTCTTGATGTTCTGATTATGTGTAGTGATCGACTGATCTCTGATCTCTGATCTCAGACTCGTCTCTCTCCAGTCCAAGTTCTGTCAGACGGACGACCATGACGGGGTCCGTCTCCCCCTGGTGCAGAGCTACTGAAGCAGCCCTCTGTTCGATTGACCTTTCCCCCTTGCCCCACCCCCTTCCACAGAGCACCATGGCAACACAGCTGAAGGAGAACACAGAGAAACGTCATTAGGGTCAGGGGTCAGCAATCAGGGGTCACTTCCTGTTTGTAATGTAGTGTCTGGATGTCAGACCCACTTCCTGTGGAGCAGCGAGCATACAGCCAGTCAGTGGAGGTCTTTGTTCCCTGTGATCTGAACTCCAGCCCCCCTGCTCCCCATCCCCAGCCCCCCTGCCCCCCATCCCCAGCCCCCAGCCCCCATCCCCAACCCCCCAGCCTCCCATCCCCAGCTCCCCAGCCTCCCAGCCCCAGCCCCTCAGCCTCCTATCCCCAGCCCCTCAGCCCCCATCCCCAGCCCCCCAGCCCCCCAGCCCCTCAGCCTCTCAGCCTCCCATCCCCAGCTCCCCAGCCTCCCAGCCCCAGCCCCTCAGCCTCCTATCCCCAGCCCCCTCAGCCCCCATCCCCAGCCCCCCAGCCCCTCAGCCCCTCAGCCTCCCATCCCCAGCTCCCCAGCCCCCAGCCCCTCAGCCTCTCAGCCTCCCATCCCCAGCTTCCCTGCCCCCCATCCCCAGCTCCCCTGCCCCCCATCCCCAGCCCCCCATCCCCAGCTCCCCTGCCCCCCATCCCCAGCTCCCCTGCCCCCCATCCCCAGCTCCCCTGCCCCCCATCCCCAGCTCCCCTGCCCCCCATCCCCAGCCTCCCTGCTCCCCAGCCCCTCAGCCCCCCATCACCAGCCCCCTCACCCCTCTGAGAGCTGAGACATCTCCTTAAGGTCTCCTCTGGTGCAGCTAAAGCTGTGACCCAGTTTTCCTCTTATCAGGTTTGTTCACCTCAGGTGGGAAGCTCTTATCAGCCACTTCCATCCTGTCAGGTGACATTTAACAACTCACGTTACCAAAGTTTGTCAAAGAAATAAGTCCACCGTATTCTGTTCTTCCATTCAAACTTTAAGGTTATGGTTAGTTTGCCATCAAATCAGATGGACCCTCTACCTGATCACATGACTGATAGAACACCCCCTACCTGATCACATGACTGATAGAACACCCCCTACCTGATCACATGACTGATAGAACACCCCCTACCTGATCACATGACTGATAGAACTCCCCTACCTGATCACATGACTGATAGAACACCCCCTACCTGATCACATGACTGATAGAACACCCCCTACCTGATCACATGACTGATAGAACACCCCCTACCTGATCACATGACTGATAGAACACCCCCTACCTGATCACATGACTGATAGACCAGTCCAGCATGAGTGAGGAGTCAGAATGCTCTCAGGGGAGAGACTAATGATCCAGAGACTATTCAGAAAACGTTCATGTTGTTGGTCGCTGCCCAGAAAGTTCTTTGTTTAGCCGATATCGTTACCCTGCCATCTGTTATAAGCGGTTGCCAGATTTGCCCAGTGCAAAATCATAAATCCCTCCTTTGGCGGCTTGACCTGTAAAGAGTTAAAGCAGCTCTTGATGTGAGCTGTAGTTCCGCCCCCAGGGTGATGAGAAGGATTTAGACGTTCTGTGTTCGCTGCTGAAGGGTCACATGCTCCAGGGCATCCAGTCACATGACCTGGAGCATGTAACCAGGGTTACTCCTCCTGCTTTTCAGGAAGTCCTGACTGAGATGACCTCTGACCTCATCTGAGATGACCTCTGACTGGTCATGGTTTTAAAATAAAGGATTCTTTTATCTTTTGGACTTGACATGGAACTCATGTTTAACACTGTTGATTCCAATCCAGTGATGTTTAGCTAAATAAACCCTGATTTGGTGAAAGCTGCTAACCTTTGCCAACTAAGTGTATAAAACAGTTCTTCTGCAGTGGTCCATGTGATACCTGAGGGGCTGTTCTCTCCCTGTTCTCCCCCAGGCAGGGCCACCCTGCAGGGGAAGTCTTCGTTGCGTGTGGCGTCCGTGCGCTCCGAGGACCAGGGATGGTACGAATGTCGTGTCCTGATGCTGGAGCAGCAGTATGATACCTTCCACAACGGCAGCTGGGTACACCTCACTGTCAACGGTCAGTCTGACACACCCACACACACATCCACACACACATCCACACACACACCCACACCCACACACGATGGTTTCTGTACAGTGCTGTCTCTCATCTCCCTGTCCTCAGACCAGAATGTGTCCACGTGTCTCTCGTTTAACAGGCCGATGTCACGATGACATCACAGGTGTTTATTCCATATTTATTTATTCAGGAACAGCTCCTGGCAGGGTTCCTATGGAAACATGATCCTATTCTGAAGTTCTGCTTTGTCACTGTGGATCAGGAGAGACCTGCCCTAAGAGAGACCAGCAGCCACTGGGTGTTGGAGGACAGATGTGTGGGTGTGTGTGTGTGTGTGTGTGTGTGTGTGTGCACGCGCTCTGATGAAGGTTGAACAGGCTGTTTGCCAAGAGCTGACTCCTTTTTTCTGCCAATTAGATCTCACCTGCTTGTGTGTGTGTGTGTGTGTGTGTGTGTGTTGCAATGAATGTGTGAGTGTTTTTCAGTGTGTGTGTGTGCACTGATGTGTGTGTGTTTTTCAGTGTGTGTGTGTTGAAACTCAAGATTGAGTGTTTGTCCACAACAACATCAGATGTATACATGACATAATAGATTAATCATACTCCCAACAACATCTTTGAAAAAGAGCCTTTGTAAGGCAAATTAGTCGAAAGAGCTTATATTTACTCTATGTTTGAAACATATAAGCAATATTAGATTTTGAATTCATGCTCATTTTTTAACACTGAGTACAATCAAATGAAAATAAGCTTGCATGCTGGTGTGGATGAGGGACTGCAGGCCTGAACAGACTGGAGAGCACCATTTGGAAGATAATGCCCTAATTCAAACCCCCAGCACCTGTCCCCTGCCCTCCCCAGAACAGTTGAAGAAAACATGGACAAAAAAACATCAAAAAACATTGGACTCCATTAAACATTTTCAATTAGCATAATGCAGACTTGTAATTGTAATGTTATTGAAATATATTTTGTCAAAAGAAATGTACATGTTAATGCAGTCACATAAAATCCCTATGTCAACAAGGAGAAAATAAAGAAGTTATGAATAACTAACTGAAGTGCATGTGTAGCTCACCGACAATGTCTTATAAGTCTAACCACTCTGACAGATAAAGACTTGAGAAAAATAAGAGTGAGCTAAGTGTATGATACAGTATGTACATTGTTTCATGACCGCAAAGGTTAAACACTGTTTTTTAACATGAAAAGCAGTGTTTCCTTTGAGCGCAAGTATACTCTGTCCAGCAGGTGGAAGGCTTGTTCAACATGAGATGACCAGAGCGTTCAGGGACTGGCTAGTTTGTTCCTGTTGAGCTCCAGAAGACAGAATCTCACACGCAGCCAGCTCATGATACAGCGCGTTGAGAACCTCCAGTATGTGGGCTTTCCCTAAATAATAAGACACAGATGGGAATACAGAGATAATTACATCACATGCAAGCCCGCCAATAAGAAAAAAAAATCTAATTGAAACCTATTTTTAACTTTACAACTTGAGGGTCTTTTGTAATTCTTCATTATCATGTTTCACACAGCGACCATATGTAGTTTACTGATTCGCTGTAAAGCTGTTTAAAGAGGTGCTCCTTACCATGTTGAGGATCGCTACAGGACTCCAAAGTGCTTAGCAAGATCTTCCCAAGGGACCTCCGGGACACATTCTGAAACCAGAGAACACTTTTTTTACTGGCTGCCACGCTAGCAACAGGCTGTGTAATAACAGGGGAAAAAGCAATGAGCCAGAGGGAAACACTATCAGCTCCTCTAACACCTTTTAATTGAGAAAACACCACATGGCTCAGCGATAGTGATGTTTCACCAGGGGACAAGCTAACACCTTTTCTGTCCAACCGCTGATTTGATCATGAACAAAGGGGAGTGCTGTTTCATAACAGGCTCTGACTGACCAGGTCCCTCAGCTGCTGCAGGAGCTGCAGAACATCCACCAGTTTCTCCTCCACAAGGGACAGTCGCACCCTCTCGGTCTCCAGCATCTGCAGTTCCATCTGGAGCAGCTCTGCTTCCTCAGCCTTCTGCTGCAGCTCCTGCACCAGAGAGTCCTTCATCTGGGAGACACACAGACAACAACAGTCTTGTTGGCAGGTTGTAACCACTACCACAGAACACGTCTCCCCCTACACGCAGACCTCAGGCCAGGCCTCTGTGTAAATAAGCCACCATGCTCACAGGTTTGTTTAGCCGAGTGACCGAACATTTCGAAAAAACGAAAAACATGTGATGTCATGGTCCCCGTGCGTAGGTGTTCCTGTTAGGTAAGCGGCTACTCAGCTGTATCTAGAAGGGTTTCATTTACGATACTGCAAAGTGCCATGTAGGGCTAGAGGGTATTTTCGTGGTCAGCTCAGTGAGAAACAGCTGCACACACAGGGTGGCTCTGTGACCACTGCTGCCGGCTGGGCGCTGGGCTGTGCCACTCACTGTGGTTTGACTTTGAAGCCCTGCACTCTCATAACAACTCATACCCGTCCTCTCTAATCCAACTGTGCACCATGACCAGAGCCTCAAAAATGAGTATATATATATAGGGAGACAAAATATAATCCAGGGAACTATTATTTATCAAACTCCAGCCGTTTTAGGAGGTGAAGCAGTGATGGTGGTCACCGGTGTCCTGTACCTGGTCCATGTGGAGCTCAGCCTTGCAGGCTTGACTTTCCTTGAGCTCCAGCTGCTTGTTCAGCCTGGTGACTTTCTCCAGGAGCTCCACCACAGCGCTGCGGCTCTCCTCGCTCCTGCAGCCTCCAAAGTGGGACAGCAGTTTCTTCACCGCCTTGTCATCACACCTGGTGAGAACCCAGGGGAGCCCAGTCATTAAAACCTCCTTCTGAAACCTGAACAGGCCAAATGAAGCCCCATCTCCATCCTGTTATTACGCTTGTTAAACGTATAGGCTCGGTCAGGCCAGCTTGAGCCTGTGTGGCTCTATGCAGGCTGGAGGTGTGACAAGGAGGTGGTAGGTTGTACCTGTCCCCACAGCAGGACAGCCTGGTGAGGATCCTCTTCACCTCATCCACCTGTCTCTGTTGCTCTCCTGTCCACTTGTCCTCCTCCTCGTCTGACGCTGCCTGGCCCTCCACAGAGCGGAACAGTTGCTCCTCCACTGTCACAACACAACACAAATCATCATGTTAGACGTGCCAGCATCCCTGAATAGAGCGCTGAAATCCAATACAATTAGATAAAGCTGTAAGGATTAAAGACCAGTATGGCTTACTGTTGTCTAGTGTGGTCTCAGCTCTCCCAGTAGGAGACCGCCGGTCATGCTGGGAGTCCAGGCAGAATTCCTGTCCTGGTCTTCCCATGACCTGCTGCCTTGCCCTAGTGCTGCATGGGATTTGTAGTTTGGACAACTCAGATCTGGAGATGAATGAATACAAAAAATAAGAAATGGTGTTTCATCAAATAACAACAATGCATTCTGCTCTATCCAATCCAACAATTGACTGCACTCTGACTTTAAAAAGTGAATATGTAATATGAGACCTGAGACTTATTACAAACATGAGTTTTTAACATCTACAACCGCCAAGATCATTTCATTAGAGGCTGGTGATAAAGTTCTCAAAATTAAGTAATTGAAGCCAGGCAATGCATTTTTGGTGCACTGAAAACTTTAAGGCATTTTAATAGTAAAGTGGGACAGTGTAAGAATCACCCCTTAGGTTTCAAGAGTTTGTCAGAGCAGAAGAAAATGATGATAATAGCATGAAGGAGGAGATAGGTAATGAAGAAAGTCCATTCATAACTTCATAAGTATACAATATTGTACATCATAATGAAGTTAAAGCGTAACCCCTGATGAAAAACATAAAGTCATGCATGTCTTTGTAGTCAAAGTTTCCCATTTTAAACTGTTGTAAGAACACAGTTGATGTAGATCCATCATTTTGTTATCACATTAATTTTTCTGCTTTCCTCTGCTGCCTGGTCTTTGTGTTGTAAGAAATCCAATGGAGGCATTCGTGAAAATCACCGAATAAGTGTTTCCAGATGACAATGTCTCGCGAGGGGAAAGAAAGAAAGTATAGAAAAAAAGGTTTTCAGCTTGGCTCATGAAAAAATCTGTCCAGAAGCACTCATGCTTATATCCTGCTGGCACGAGGCAGACCATTAGACCATTAGACCAGTGACATAACACTGCAACAGCATATAGACCAGCGGGAATAACAGCTTTCCAGGTACAAAACACAGAAAGGAATTATGTGCAGCGAAAGGTCTGGTTTCCACAACCAATCAGAAAGGGTTGATACATTTGAAATGAGGGGCCACAGGCAAGGTAGCTGTCTGAGTAAAATCAAGCCCTTGAGGACCCCCAGCTGCCTAGGGAAGAGGATGCTGGGGCACGCAAATACAGATCCCGGCTGGTTGTCACGGATACCCTGGGTCTCAGGAATGAGAGAGCCGAGGGCCTTTTCAAACTGAGCCTGGTGTGACTAATTGCACTTTAATTGACAGAGTAGCCGTTGGAGCGGAGCTGTGGCCAAGCGCTTGTGAACACTGCACGGACATCCACATGAAGCCTCTGGCTCTGGCTTTTGACAAGGGGGAGAAAAATGGTGCCAGCTTTGTCTGGTTGCAGACACAAAGAGCTTGTACAAACAGTCAGTGCACTTTTGAGGGAAAAAGAACAGATTTTCTGGATGTCAGGCCAAGACCATGGGCTAGGTTAGTTGAGTAGGATTATGATTGTGTATGTGAGTAATGCTATTTGAGGAGTCATCTTCATCAGGCAGTTCCAGAATTCAATGTATACATGGTACATGGTGAGAAAGAGCCCATGGGAAGAGCTGGAACTAAAGTTGCGGAGTGTGTGTGAAGCTCTCCAGACACCTGACAGCAGCCCAGACATCCTGGATAGTGGTTTGACAGTGGGATCCAAGACACATACTGTAGACAGCCTGGCCGTCTTGCTCTACAACACAGAGTGGGAACAAATCCCACATCATTGTAAGATGGAAACGCAGCAGCAGCGGTTTTGGAGGGTAGTAAAGGAGACGTGTTGTTAACATCTTACAAGTCCCCGGGACGCAGCGTAGGAGGGAAAAACGTAAGAGATATTCGGAATCCAACGATATAAAAACATTACCTCACTTTCCCATCACTGGGGGGGACATACTGTACAGTGGGGGGCCATACTGTACAATGGGGGGACATACTGTGCACTGGGGGCCCATACTGTATGCTGGGAGGACATACTATATGCTGGGGGGACATAAGGTATGCTGGGAAGACATACTGTATGCTGGGGGGACATTCTCTGGGCAATGACAACCATAAATAGGGAGCAACATCATACAAGCCATATGGGATAGGTTAGCGGTCCACATCAATGCAAACTGGACTTTGCAAGCGTTTTATAAACCTGCCTTTCAAACACTGTGTTCTGAAACAGCCCCAAAACACAAGAGGTACTTTCCCATTCCTTCGTTGTGGAGGGTGATTGACTTTAATGGAACAACTGGAGGAAACTGATTCACTATGACATACTTCTGATGTTCTTGATTATTGGAATCTGGAGATTCAAAGCAGAGTTATAAACAGAACTATCAAAGGAAACCTGAGAAAGCTTCAAAGGTACGGCTTTGGAAATAGAGTGCCATTTGTTATTCCAGGACTCCTGGATTAGTGAAGCGGAGTTGGATAATTAATGTAACGTTTCCTGAACTGTGTTCACCACACTGTTCCTATTGCGCTCCACACGTACGCCTTTTATGATGAATTAACATGATTGTAAGAGCATCTTGTTAAAATATTAGGCCATTGTCCTGAAATGTAAACATCTCCAGACAGCATTCATTTAGGAGATGTCAAAGCCAACATGCTATCGGCAAGATAGCAAGTACATTTACTATCAAGAAAAGGCCTTTAGCTGATGAGTTATAGCCATGCTATATTTACCTTAAGCCAGTCATTGCATGTAGCTGCATATTGCAAAGATGGTGAGGTAGTATTATTTATTATTTCAATATTCTGCATCCAAACATTTTTATAAAACACTGGTGCAGTGCTTACAGGCCAGGGGAGTTCAGCTGTTTATGGTTAGTCAGGACACTAGAGAACTTCCTGTGTTTATCACAGGGAGGGCTGGATGTGAACTTCCATCCTTACTCAGACCCATAGATTTATATAACTAGATAGGGTATTGGAAAATGGCGGCCGTTGATTTCAATGAAGTTGCTCACCTGGCGCATACACGGAAAAAGTTTTGACTTCCTGGTTTACTTCCGCAGTATGGGGAATGGAATGATGGGAGGCTGATGACGCTCTGGGGCAATGAGAACGAGCACGTCGCGTTCTGGACACGCGCTGCGCGCTCATGAGTGCTTGTGGAAGAGTTTGACCGATAATGACGAATCTACACAATCAAATGATGGATTTATAGGACACATCAACCGATTATGTTTTCATAGTCATGGTTTTAGACTATACGAGGTTAATTCGTCTTGTTTGTTTATTTTTTAGTTAAGTACGGATAAAACGAGTCATTTTTATTAAAGTTAATCTGCAATAAAAAATAAGGGATTCTCCACAATACAAGCTGTCATATTTATCAACCAGATGCCGGTAGTCAAATCTGTTTTGTCTATCAATGATCCCGTGTGTGATATAGCCTAAGACTTCTTGTCAGATTAAGTTTAAAGTTCTTATCGTTTTATAGGCTGTATCGGCACATTCAAACAGGCAAGTCTTTCTTATTAAGCGTTGTGCAGCTTCTCTGTTTCTTTTACAGCTACGTGATATAGTTTGTATATTACCTGAGTCATGGAAGGAGCTCCTGGACATTAAGTGTAATTCCTAGCCTGGTATGTTTTTATAGTCGACCCTAAAACAGTTTTCTCCTGTACTGAGATGTCAGAACCTATACTGAGCCACATGCTACTGAATAAATAAATACAAATTCCGTTGCGTGGTGTATTTAACATAATTAGGTGTTCCTATGCAAGGCTTTATAATGAAATAAGTTCAGACTTTTCAAAGTAATTATGTGATTTTACTGAACAAATAACGAACATAACATAACAAAAACAACAGACTTGCGACAGTGGCTGAACAGGGTAATGTTCCCGAGACACAGCGGGACCGCGCTTGGGAGTGTAGGCGCACGGCTGTGACGTCACCATAAGAATAAGACTTTGCGGGGGCTTTTCTGGCCTTTAGAATTTTTTTGACGGTTTAAAAGTCCATGACTTAAAAATATGGAATAAAAAGATTTGGAATTAATAGTGGTTACAGCTGTAGGTGTCCTGAGAACCCTTTTACAGGCTTCTCTTTTACTATTACGGTCTATGGGAAAAATGCTTTCTGGGCCCCATGGGTATTTTATGTTGCAATACCAGGAAGTGGCCACCGGGAAAAATCGGCGTGTCTGCTGAGAGGCAGACCCGGGGCTGCTCAGACCTCAAACTCCCATCCCCCACTCTGCAGAAACGTCTCTCTTTCTTCAGGTGTTATCCGTCAGTGTGAGTGGCCATGTCTTCTGTCCACAGAGGTTACGAGTGAGGGCAGGCAGCAGACCTGAGATTGATGAATAGTGCTCTCTTAGCAGGGGACTTAATATTATGTCTGAGATAGACATGTTTATGTGAGGGGGTTTGTTAGGAAAACCTGTGATACATCTAATCCACTGAAATCCCAAAAGTATGCTGATACGTGGTTAGATTTATCCTATTGGGTAGTTTCTTGGGAAACAAAACTTTGTCCTGGGCTAAATTGCACATTCAGTGGAAAATGTGCTTTTCAGTTGTGCGAGCTGCCTTAATCTGGATTTAGGGAGCCTGCCATTACATTTCTAACCCGCAAGTAAGGTGCAAACAAACCTCTAGAGTTACAAGTGTTGATGAGTTATGAGTGAAGGAAAACACATAAAAGCGAAAATCCAACAAGGGTGGAAGGCAGTAATGTTATATAAGACATCTCTGGTGAATGATGTATTAGTGCTGATGTCTGCACAGTCAGAATAGCTCCAAGCCAGAGGAAGGGAGGAGAGGAGGGAACGGGTCCAAACTGGAAGGGAGACCACTTGGCTGTGTGGTTTCTGAAGTCTGTTCAAGAACAACACAAAGGCAAGATAATGCCCTGGGTTGCAGACGTCCCTGGAGTGAGTCCTGCCCGTATTATTTAAGGAGCGGGAATGCAATGGCAGCACCTGCTCTTCACTGTGTGGCCTTTCTCACATGAAGCCAGATAAATGACCCACTGGGCCCTCCTTTCTCCTCCTCTCCCAGGCGCCACGCAGAGAGCATGAAAAGCCCCTGCAGATCATCGCTCCCCAGGGTCCAGCATCTGAGGGTCAAGGGTTAGAGGCTCACACATATGTACATGTCGCCTCTACACAGAGTGTGTTTAAATATGCTTGGTACTAAAAGAGTAGAAGGTACCAGAAAAGGACAGGGTTGCGGAACTTCCGAGACACAAATCGAGGCAAAACCTTAAACGATAACAGAAGACAAAAGACTTGTGCCAGCGATGTTGTCATAGTCCAGGAGTGATTTGGGACTTCCACTCCGGATCATACTAGAATGTTGAACCACAGACAAAGCGGAGGGAAAGATGGATGTCTCTGTTCCTCTCATGTGAGCCTTGAAAAACATGTCCTCGGCTCCATGAACAAACACTTGAGTGTTTGCTTCTTCCTCCAGATGGTGGGTTTTCCTCCGCCCTCTTTTCTTTTGTTCCTCTGGCTATGCTCCCCATTGTCTCTGGGTCTTGTGCACAGCACTCTATAGGCCCAACTGACTGATTTAGATCCTCACTACCTTTTGGAGTTGAGAAGGACCCAGAACTAAAAGTTACACTTGGTTGGCTCTTGCATTTTTCATGGTAATACACTGAAGAGTTAATTCCTGTTCCCACCAATTCCCCTGTTGACGGGGCGGCTCCCTCCCTCCCATCTGAGTCCTTCTGCTCTCTGTTAGCAAATGATCGAAACCTTATGCCATGGGACTCACACTTCTTGAGTTTTAGTCTACAGACCACATTGACTTCAAGTCTTTTCCAATTCAACCGGTCATGGAAAACTTGAGAGCAGATCTAGCATGCTGTCGTAGTGCAACATTTAACAACTAATGCGCATGCAGTACATCATACATCATACATTAGTGAACACTGTTTACAGTTATTATTAGTTACAGGAATGTGGAACCTGAGTGATTAACTCCTCTCTGACAGCATCCCAGAAGTTAATCCTAGCATTATCATCCAAAGCAGCCGGTGTCACTTTGGTAAGATCTGGCAACACATCACTGCACCAATCACGTACCACAAATTGGACATCTGATATGACATACTGTAGCCAATTCAGTACGTGGCCAATTTGAAAACGGATTACGCTATCAAGTTCCAGATAACTGCTGTCTTAAAATGACTTTGTGAGTACACATGAAACTCATACATGTTTGAGTATTCGATGCAGGTGGGAAAAAAGTGAAAATCACAAGCAGACTGCACAAACCATGTCTCTGACAGGTCAAGTGTCAGACGACTCAAATGGATGGAGTCAAATACAGTAACAGATGGTAATAATATGAGCGTGCTCCTGAAAATGTGAAAGCTATCCAGCTCAGATTCAATGTGTAAGGAAATCGATTGAGGAAGCCTTGCTAAATGATGCAGTCAGCTTGCTGGTGTATCCGTACCATCTAGTTACGCCTCGTTGTCTCTAAACCTCAGTCTCGTCCAATTTAAGAGTCAATACCCTGTATCCAGCATTCTTTCAAAAGACAACTTCATGCTCTGAGAGCTGTGAAGAAGGCAACAAACACTGAGTAGAATATCTGACACATTCTATCGATAGGGTTTCAATGAGCGATACTTTGGTGGGAGTAATCATATAGGCTTGTTGCTAGGCTCCATCTAAAGGGGTGTTGGTCTATTATTGAGCAGACATAGTATCCTGCAGATTGATGGGAACATTCAGTCAGCTTAGGCCTTAGCTCAATGGAGAGTTGAGCCTATTGTGGAACTGAATAAATTATTTGGCTGAAGAGTATCAATAGATGGGGGCTTATAAAGACTTAATGGCACAGCCTTACAAGCTTGCACAGGTTTGTAAGTTCATGGCTACAAAGTGGTACTGTCTCTGCAGAATGTTTCAGTGTGCCATTCACTAAAGAGGAAACCAAGTTTTGGAGGTTGTGTTTAGTTTTCTGAGTGTCTTTAAGAACTGTATATGAAGAACGATTCTACTCTGAATATTGTCACATGCTATTTACACAGTCATCTACATGGTCATCTACCCAGTAAACCAATTCCGCCATTATTAAAGGATTAAACAGACAAGTCTGAAACATGAAGGCCAGACACAATAACCTTGCATGGCACAAGGCTCTGTTTTTTCCTGTGCAATTACACACACATAAATTGGGCCTTTCTTCAAAGTTAATCATTCTCAACAGTGGCAGCACACAAACAGGACCAGCTTGCCACACACATTGTCTGTTAAACTAACTCAAACAAAACAAGGCTGAAAATCAGAATACCAAACCACATCAAGTATCGTTAACTACTTCAATAGCATGGTATCGTTTTCCAGGCATGGAGCCAAATGTAAATAGGGAGTAATTTTATTCATAGAGAATTCCTAATTCATTACGGTTTAACCACTAAGAGCTCTATGATGCAAGTGTATCTTCTTCTTCATAAGGCATCATATTACCATTGGTAAAACCTTTGTATCGTGTGAGGTATATGTTTCCTTTAATGTTAAGGGAGGTAAGATTGAACATGCCTTTGTTGTGTAGTGTCCCTAAGCAGTAATTCTTTCCAGAAAAACATGCAAACTTGTGTTTCTCCTGTAATACCATAGTAATGTCCTCATCATCCATTGTTATCATGCATGTTCTCTCGTGAACTCTTAAATACTGGGGGAGTTTTACCTGTAATAGAGGAGCTCAGCCTCCATCTGTTGAATGTGTTGCTGGAGTGCTGGGACATGGCTCGCTTTGGCCTCCAGCTCCTTCACCTTGCCCAGGCCACTGAGCACAGCCTGCCTGGCCTCCTCCACCTTTCTCCTCATGTCCACTTGCTCCTGCTTCAAGGATTTGTTACAGTCCTCCAGGGCAGCCACAGCCTCCCTGGAGCTCTGCAGCTCCTGCACCAGTTTCTGGTTACACAGCATGGCCTCTTCAACCTGGCCATGCTGGAGGTAACAACTGAGGCTCTTCTGGCTGTCATGTCTGCTGGCTTTTGTGCAACCGTGCATGCTTTTTTTCGGAGTCGTTTGTTTCTGGTGGACAATCAAACAGCCAACTTCTGGTTTGTGTTTAGAGTGACTTTTCCAAAGTCCCACCTGTCACGACATAGAAATATGGTGACTTGCATGAACACAGCGTGTGATCAAAACACGTCAATTTAACCGCTGAAGCTAAGGAAATCGTTTAGCAGCGTACCTGCCAGACTGCGACATGCAATCCATTGACTCATTGACACTTACGCCGACGCCACCCCCGCCCCCCATAGAACCCCCGCCACCCTATTTGCATTATCATTTCTGTTGTTATCTTGCACTATCTGTTCATTTTGCACATCTGCACATTGCATCATTTGCACTGTACACACATGCAACTCTGTAAATTCTGTAAAAAGCATCTTGTACAATACAGCTGTACATTTGTCCTAAATCACTTTCATCTGTACCTACCCTGTATATTCAGATGATACTGTACATACTGTCTATATTCTGAGCATACAATTACAATTATATTCTGTTGTAATAACTGTTTTGCACTTCTGGTTGGATGCTAACTGTATTTCGTTACCCTGTACTTGTACCTGTGTAATGACAATAAAGTTGAATCTAATCTAATCTTACCTGTAAAGCCAATGACCGGGCGTCACTGCTCTGAAGAGCTGCACGCATGTCCTCCACTAATTCTCGCAGACTTGCATTTTCCTCTTCCAGTTTAGTGATCCTGTCTTCAGCTTCTTCAAGTGCAACTATTTCCTCGTAACATTCCCGTGGGCAGGAGCCCAGTTGTTTGCAACCCGAAGCATGTCTCTCCGAGGTGGGAGAAGACCCTCTGCCTCTGCGACCCCCTCCGCTCACAGAGCAGAACCTTTCTCTCCTCCGCAAGGGACTCCTGAGACGGATTTGCGTTTCAATATGCTCACTCTCCTTCCCAACGAGCAATCTTCCATTGTCGTACTGGCACCCTGCTTTAATGCTGAAGTATCCACATAGTTTTGCATGAAACTGTCTAAAAGTGAACTCGTTGGGCAAATTGTCCAACATACCAACGCATTCCTCCGAATTTGAGTCTTTGTTTAGTCCTAAGATTTTACATAAAATATTAAAGTCCTCGACAGGGATTTTGCCGTCTCCTTGACAGTCCATGTGATGGAAAATCTCCTGCAAATACTGATCCAAACCTGTGGCCAAAACTATTATTTCGTTCTCGACTCCTCTATCCAGTCCATAATGGTAAGCCAAGGTACTTACTATCCATTGTGTTCTGCGGGCAGGCCGGCTGTATGGATCGTTGAAATCGGCATTATCCATATTATAATTTTTTTAATCAACTCTGCATGTAACCTGCAATATTCTCTTAAACTGTGTTTGAATGATAAAACTGGGTGTCTACTTGCACATGATGCATCCCAGCCCACAGCCTGCTTTCTCTGAACACTCACTTTGGAGAATGGATCCAAGTGCTTCTATGAACACGGGGCGTTTCTCTGAAGTGATGTTTAGCTCTGCCCCCCCCAATTCTTTCCCATTCAAAAGAGGACATTCTTTACTTTTTTTCTTAGTAAAAGTATAAATCGAGTTTAATATAGCCTAAATATTTATAAAAAATAATATTATTATATTCTGACATTTGGCACAGCCTGAAATGCATGACAAAATAAGAATATGCAAAACTGAATGTAAGCGTATATCCAAAATAGATAATTAACTGCATTAGATACACGTATAATTTTAACTATCTTCATTGGGTTCCTCAAGATCCAGTGTGAAGCATTCTTTAATCTAAAGGGTGTGAAAAAGTAATTCAATTTGCCAGTAAAAAATGTGTATGTGAAATCACATTCATTGATGCACTCTTGTTGGAACATAACTTCTTCAACGTGTTTAATTCCATTGTGATACACGGTAGCAACCCTTGTGCCACTTTTTTCTTCCTTTTTTCAACCTTACTGAAAGAGCAAAAATATAAATGACCGACACAAACTCATTAAAAATGCATGAGCCCAACTTTAACAACGCTAAACTGTTAGTCCTTTATAGGAAGTCAGATTAACCGCCATGCCTGCTAAGCTGGCACGCTGGTTGCCAAGGCGACGAGATACAAAGTGCCAGTTCATTTAGTGACAAAACCACATACTTTGTGGAAGTATTATTCAAGTCAACTTTACCTGTCAATTTTCCAGAAATCTGTTTGCTTGTAACACTGCTGTTGACACTTCAGAGCAGCTGCCTACGTCTATCGAACAAACGGTAGGAATTTGATCAGTTTAAAGGAAGTTTTAACATGTATTTTAAAATCTTCGAATTTTGCATGTAACATACTTTTCTCTATGGAGGGTTTAAGAAAGGCTATTAAAATGTGCTTTGTAAGCTTACCGCAGCACAATGTAAGTTGTTTAGTTGAAGCTGGGTTGTTGTTTTGTATTTTCTGTAAGTCTATGCTCCTCTTGTCAAACTAATACCAATACTCTCTGTAAATGTTATCAATAGACACACTCAATGGAATCCAATGAAGTATGTGAGTTCTCAGACTCACAGAGAAGCAGCAGAGAGTTCATACAGTGTCACTCACCAAAGTTTGACTCTGGAGGTTATCCTGACCATGGAGTCTGCAACAGAGACACAGAAAAGGACCAGTCTGATTCCCAAAGTGAAGGGCAACATATGGACCAGGCCCAGGGCATAGAGAAATCACTGTCACATCCACATCTCGATAAATCCACACAGCAAGTCAGAGATGATTCACACAATGTCACATGGAAAATTAGCATTGTTATAGCTATTCCAAAAGGTAAGTCATTTGATTATGTAATTTGTTATCTTAAAAAAATCATGCTGATTTAAATTGAACTGTTTGATTAATTATTGAATTGATACATTATTCTGTGATGGATGTTACCTGTTGTACATATCTCATATTTAGCTGCTTCCTTGTTGTAGGAGAGGATGAGGATCATGTTGCTATTGAAAAGAAAAAGAAGAGGCCAAAGAAAGTGTTGTCCAGTGGTGTTTTTGAGGCTCAAGGCTACTATCACA
This sequence comes from Neosalanx taihuensis, assembly GCA_030340665.1. Taxonomy (NCBI): domain Eukaryota; kingdom Metazoa; phylum Chordata; class Actinopteri; order Osmeriformes; family Salangidae; genus Neosalanx; species Neosalanx taihuensis. The sequence continues at coordinate 1,698,380 of CM059315.1, forward strand.
TAGAATATAACCTGCTACCGGATGATACAGAGCCAACCAAAGTGGACGTTGTTATGTTTGGGCTTGCAGCTAAAATCTACATCGACAATGAAACAAAGGTGTTAAGCAGATGTGATTACATGCTGTGCAAAAAGAGTACCAGTAATGCTAAAGTAGACCACTACATTGTGACTTTATAACAGTGTTATAGGCCAGTTTACTGTCTGGTTGTTCCATTTGCCTTATGTATGAGAATTTTAACTCTTCCACTGCATTTTCCACCCCCTGGAGGACAAATAATGGTTCATCTAATCTAAAGTTCACTGTACTAAGACAAGAACATTTGTCAGATCTCAGAGGGTCAAATCTAAATAACATGTCTGTGTTAATAACATATAATTCACTTCACAACACAGAGCACTGATCTTGTGTGGGAATGTAATCAGTAACCCTGCTCATTAGAAAATTTAGTCCACCTATCCAGCTTCCCCTGTTAACTATTGCTGTGGGAATTCAATAACTTTTGTATCGTGAAAACACCTTCTAAACTATGTTGGAGGGCCTCATTTGTACGTGTTTGTTCTGCAGGTGTTAAAGCCGTGGCATGAGGGAGACCAGGTGTGGCTGGGCTGGACTCAGTCGGTCAGAGTCAGAGTCACTCGAGAGCTACTGATTAAACTCATGTCCCACAAGGTCACATTCAGAGTTTGGGACACCAGGGACAGAGTGTCTACCAAAGCTAGAAATGACCGACCCAAAGCCTTCAGACTGCCACAGACCAAGAGCAGGGACAACACCAATCATTTAGGTAGGAAATATGACAGCACATTACTATTAAAAGTTATTTGAACTATTATTGGATTGTGTCCTCTGGTAATCAATTACAGACCGAAAACAATAGTGATCAGATTTCAGCTTTGCCTTAAACTGTGGTTTGATGAAAGGATGTTCCTATGTCTTCATTGTGATCGTTGTGTAATGTGAGAATGTGCTAATGAGCTTCTTGTATGGAATCTGTAATGGCAGGGGCTACACCAGACTGTGAGGCGGCGAGATATGGTAATCCTATTACACATCTGGCATGGTGATGTGGCTGGATCTTCTGTCTTCAGTAGATCATTATGCTGACAATGACAAGTCCCATTCATCTTTGTCTATTGCTTGGATGAAATCCTCAACTGATTATTTCTGAATTTCAAGGTGGTGTTAAGCAGATAGTGTGTAAACTGAGATCTGTCTTCAAGAAGGAGAACCCAAGGAGCAGATTATCTTCAAAGACATGTGGCGATGCAACATCAGTAGATTTTAAGAAGTTCTCTGAGATGAACTGTGCAACAGGTGAACTTGTCTTTAAAATAATACCATTCTAATAAATCAATTTTAACTCTTCCATATTGTTTCTGCCCACATTGTGCCACACTGAACTGAACCAAGGTACACTGTAAACAGTTTAACAACCATGAAGCCATGCCTCAAAATGGCAAGCAATTTCATGCTGCTGGAAGTCTGTATAAAACAGAGTAGTGAGTTGAATCTATTCATACTATACAACATGTTTCTCATCAAATCATGCTTCCTTCAATTTGAATTAGCTCCTACAGAAAGCAGCTCCGGGAAAGACAAGAACCTGGGGCTTTGCAGAAAGAGGTTTCCTCAGAAAGCCAGTCAGGACACTGCTGCCTATCTGGAGAACATCCAGAAGAATGGCTCAGCCCAGGTGGAGCTCAATCTTCTTCATCTGCTAGCAGGTAAACTGAAAATCTAGATTATTTTTTTTACCATTTCTAATCGAATCCAATTTACCCTGTAAGTGGCTGCTATCAAGAAACATGGGGCCAGTTAAAAAATGTCATCAAGCATTTTAAATGTTGGTCAACGTTAGTTCAGCTTTGTTCATTGTATATTGTGAAGGCACAATATCCTGTTTATTATGGGTTGGTAACTGTTGGGGGTTCCGCTGCTACATGGGAGGGGCCACCCTGCCCAGCTCTTTAATTGGCTATTGTATGGCACCAGCATTAGGCAGTCTACTTCATTTGATGTGTTCCTCCAACAGGCACAGTGGGAGACCCTGATTAAAGCCTTAACTTTGGGAAATTCTTGGGTATTTCTTCCATAAAATGGACCCAGACAAATTACACATAGCAACTTTGCTGGGACCGACATTTCACAGTTGGATATCTGTTACCCAACCCCATCATTATTTGTTTTTAAAATGAGAACGTTTCTGTCAGTACTAAATTATGGGGTTCTAAAAGATAGAATTATACTTGTCAACTGAAATAAGTACTTTCAATAATATAATTTACATAGCATACCTATAGATATTTTTATAGTATATGTGTACAGGATTTTGAGTACCCTTTGTATCTAATGCTAGGAGACAGGTCGCTGACTGATTGTCTGGTCACCTGTTCCTCGGGGGTGTGTGAGGGCCTGTGCAACATAACAGTGGACAAGCCGCTGATCTCAGAGGAGCTGAAAGTTGAGCTCAACCCACTGGTCATCACAATTCTGTCTGCTTCCTCCCTGCCCTCTACTCCTGTCCCCTTCCAAGTCCTGGAGGTACTGTACCCACAACACAACTAAATTACAGGCATTACAGTACTTACATAATGCACCCCAAAAGCTATATTTGATTATACATTTCCTGTAGTGATGTTTATAAGCAATGTAAATGTTTATAACATCACTTAAGTTGTTCTTTTTTCCATAGGAGAAGTGTCTTCCGGTGTACTGCCAGTACAGGTTCCACAACTTGAAAGTGCACAGGACTAAAGGGAGAGAACACAGCTCTAACATCTACTTCAAAGACGTCAGTGTGATTCTCACAGGCCTGCTCAGCCCTGGAGAACTGCAGGAGGTCCTCCAAGGCCCTCCGCTGGAGATAGAGGTCCACGATCGGGACAGGAAGGTGGAGAAGCCCTCCCTTGGTCCCGCTCTGTTTGGGACTGAACCCAATGATGACAAACTGAGCAGCGTGATCCTGGCCTGTGGCCAACGCACCACATACAACCCCTTGAGGGCAAAGACCAAGCAGTACAACCCATATGGCGTAGCCAGGCTGGACCTTTCTGGTTTGCTCCATGGCCAGAGGTGTGTGAAGCTGAACATACCTATCCAATGCGGCCCTCCACCACAGCTGCTCGGAAGCGAGAGGAATGAGTGGGAGAAGGAATTGACGGCCATGCCAGGCGTGGTTGAAGGAGACACAGATCACGTCATGCCAATGGGGCATTACTTGGATGCCAACTCCCAGCTCAAAGTGCAGGTTGAAATAGCTTGCCCTTTCAGCATGGAGAGTGACAGTGAGGGGGAGTTACATTCCCCGTTTGGTCGCATCATTTACATCTTCAGATATAACAACGTGTCTGTCGCGGTCAAGCTGAGGTCAGAGATTGAAAAAATTAACTCTGCAGCTTTCCAGCTGGACTCACAGCCAACTGAGATCACTGACCGAATCCTTTCCAGTTACAAAATGACAGCCCTGGAAATGGGGAGTGTTGATCTGGATGTTGTTACTGGATTCCATATGCTGGATAAGCAGATCCACCTTTTTATCCTTGAAGGTCTGAAGCATAAAGCCATCAAAAGGCTCTGGAAAACAGTCCCTTTAAAGTAAGACCACGGAGACACTCTTAACAGTTGTCAGCTGTGTTGTTTATTGGGTTGAAATGTAGAGGTCACATTCCTCTGTGGAACTTGAGGTTGCCGTGATGTGTTGCAGGCTGATGGGGAGTGAAGAGGAACAGGTGATGGTTCTCTACAACTCAGATCTGAGCTTCTCCAAACGCCTGTATGACACCCTGGACATCAGTCTGAGTCCCGTCCACCTCCACGAGCCACTGGAGACCATCATGAGGAAGCCTCTGGTCTATGTCAGGGACATGCTCCCCCATACCTGCTTCCAAGCCATGTCACGGTATTAGCTCATAACCATTACTCATCTGTCCTCTAAGATAGGACCATCAGTTAACCTCTGTGACCTGCACTATTATGTCATCTAGAAGCCTGACAGCCATGTTTACAGAAATAAAATACCAATAGTGATAAGAGATATATTTACAGGTCATTGTCATGTCTAACTGCTGATGTAGCCCAAAACAAGTAGAAATTCACTTAAATTGTCCATCACTGTTTAGATTAAGCGTCCTGTGTAAACTGCGGAAGCTGAAAGATGTCTTGAAGAACAACCTGTTCCCCTCAGCTGAGATGGTTCTCAGCATGAGCAAGGAATTTGGAATAGTTCCTGGGAACTGGGAGCAAAGGCTGATGGCAAAGACTCAAAAGCAGCCTGCGATCTCCCCCATGCATGGCTCTGAGAACACACGCAGACCCCTCAGCACTCACAACAAACGCTACATTCAATGGAAACAAGACATGGCCGACAAGCAGCTGCTCAGTCAGAGCAAAGACTTCATCCAGGTTGGTGGGTCCACAGAGGATATGCAGGAAGTCTTTAGATCAGGAAAGACTGTATATGTCATCCAATGAACCAAATGTATTTCAGGCTAACATTGAGGAGGTGCAGCGAGCCAGTCTGCAAGTAAAGAAACCTAAGGTAGCAGTAATAGTTGCTGAAGACAGCACTGCCCACAACTACAGCATCCAGACCTTGAACTCAACTGAGCAGGCTAGGGAACTGCTGCGCAGAGCGATGGCTAAGGTGAGTTTGTGGGAATGCCATACTAACTCCCTGGTCTAGAGGAAGAATAAAACTAAAACTGGAAGATGATGTAACATGTCTCTGTTCATCCCTCTGTTCCTGGATAGGAACCAGATCGGAGGTTCACCTACAGCCAGCATTACCATACAGCCACGGTGGATCCCAGAGACGTGGAGGCTGAGAGGAGAGCCTCGGAGGCCAGGTCCAGGTCAGCCTGGGGCACTTACGATGGTTTCATATACCCAGGCTTCAAGAGCAGCATCGAGTCCAACGAGCACCCGCAACATCCTGACGAGGCTCGTGTGGAGGCGCTGAAGAAGGTGATGTCACTGGCAGGCGCTGAGCTCAATCCGTCAAGAGTCAGGTTTCAGCCAAATCCCAGTAGAATGAAAATGCCATATTTTATGGGCATTCCTCAGCATTGGGGCAAAGAGATCAAGTTTTACTGGTGTTTACTTTTGGGCTTCTCTTCCATGAAGATTCACTAAGCTTCATGGATAGGGTTACGCACAATGTGAAATGCTTAATGCTTACTAGATTGATTGAATACTAGCAAGACTATATTAAAGATAATACTGTGGTGAGGATGGCTGATACTGACCTTACCCCCCTCCTCCCTCCCCCCTCAGCCCTGGAGGGAGAACATCCTGCATGAGAACACTCTGAGGCCCACGCTGGCACGGGACCGCTGGCCCTGGACGCAACGCCGGCAAGACTTTCAGATCTACTGCAAGCCTGATCAGGACCTCAGTACTGCGACCCCCGTCTCCATCCACCTGGCTGGTGAGGACCTGCACACACAGACACTAACCAAACTAAAGTTCTAGTTCCAGGGTACATTAATGAGGGCAGGCCAAGCTTGACAGTGTGTGTCACTCAGTAAGACACATGGGGTACCTTCTCATACGGACTTCTCACACTTCTGTGTGTCCCCTCCAGGAGACAGGCTTAAGCAGGAGCAGCAGCAGGCAGCCTGGTCTCAGTATTCCAGGTGGCAGAGCAAGGTGCTCCCAGGAGGCAGTACGGGGCCTGGCAGGCAGGTCCCAGAGTTCAGCTGCTACATGGGGAGAGCTCCAGGACAGCTCCCAGGCAAGCTCCAGAACCTGCTGAAGGACCATCCCATGAAGTACTCCCTTAGTAAGACAGGAATGGCCCTCAAGGTAAGGCTCTGAGCACTTCAGTCAAGTAAGTCATCAAGTAAAGAGAATTGTTCTGTCAGGTGAGTCACTGAGATCCAACTGAAATTGTGGCTCAGACTGAGAGAGTCTGTGTCTGTGGCAGCCTGTGCCTTCACTATCTGTGGTCCAGAGACCTCCGTCGTCAGCGGGCAAGCCCAAAGCAGCATACGCTCCTGGGTTTCTAGAGGACCAAAGCCTACTGCAGGATAACAATATAATACCAAGACAAAATTCCCAGTACAGCAAGTTCCACTTCAGGCAAGTTGGCAAGTTTTATTATGAAAGACAACCTGGAAAAAATAAACAACAGAGGAGAATAGTTGTTCTTCGTATGCAAGTATTATTTTCTTGATTATTGCAGAGAGTTCTGGAGGCCCCATCCTTTCCTGCACAAGAGGGCCATAGCGGGGTTAACCGAGGAAGAGAGGTGTGTGCATGTCTTCCAAACAGCAGCCCCCCGAGCGCTGTCCACAGCTGTCCTGCCCCAGCACAGCAGCAGCATCATAGAGACCATAACCCACGAGGACGTCACCCTGCATGTCCACTGAGGAACACTGTCCACGTCCACCATCATGTAAAGGCATGTGTATCGCAACATCATTAACTCAGCACTAAGGATAAAAAGCCCTTTGAATTCACCACAATATACTACTATAACAGTTCATTCCACCTCTGCATTGTCAGTAGAATTCTTAGAACATGGTGCAAATCATGGATGTTTTACATGTTATATACATAATTGAATTAACGTGACATATATTTAGAATACAACTGATTTGAGGACATGTGCACAACTAGATTAGTGCAATACTGGCATCCCGCTCCACCCAATCAGAAGCTAGGAGGCGGTGCCAGGGAGCTCCTGGGCGGAGCCTCAGAAGGTTCTGTCCAATGGGTGAGAGCAAAGGTATGCCCTCTGCTCCAGAACAGCCTGAGCTATCTTCTTGATGTTGGCATCATTGTTCTCTGGACTATCTACAACCAACAAGCAAACAAGCTGAATTAGTGTGATGCATCTGAAATGAATGTCTATGTTCTTTCAACACCATGTCACAGTAATTAAAGGGACTTGTGCTGTGTGGAAATCACACCCCACCAACATAGCAGTTTGGCTTAATGGTTTTCGGGATCAATAGATACATTCTGCAAAACATGCAAGTTTTCAGTACTGAAGGTCTAGGCTATAAATCTGCACTGGGCTGTTTTCAATAACCATCGTGTGCTGCACTTACTTTTCTGGAGCTGAAACATGTAGTAATTGTTTTTGTGAAAAGCTTCTGTGCAGAAATTGTTTGCGAGCAGGACCTAGACAAACAGAAAACAAACTATTATATTTTCAAGCTCTTGCCAAACTAAATCCTGGCAATTTCTCTTAAACCCTTTTCGGTTGTCTCACATCTCGGTCAAATGAAATCATTCCACAACAGTGGGAGGACCAGCCTGCTGGCTGGCATGACTGTCATCCAGTTACAGCTCTACACACAGGTCTGTCTACAGTCTGGAAGACTGCCCCTCACTGACTACAGTATGAACAGTTAAGTCTAGAATGGAGTTCTCATGCTGGTACACTGTGGAGGAAAGTCTGGCTGAGCACAGCCTGTGCCAGTGTTGGTGCCAGGTGTGTGTGTGTGTGGTCCTGTACCTCGTGGTCGTGGTTCCTCAGACCAATGCTAACGGAGCGGCTGGTTCTGGACAGGACGGCTGTCATGGCGTACAGGTTGATGAGGATGTCTGCTACACGTTTCAAGACCAGCTGCTCATCCACTATAGTCTGAACACACACAGAGAGCACAGTTGAGCCTTATGAATTTCCAGTATGCCGTCTTGCACTACAATCCTCTTGACTGAATTTTCAACAGATATTTCCAGATACCACAGAATTAGCAAACATTAGTGAGCATTCAGAAATCTGCAGCATTTGCAAGTGGTTTACTGCTGCTCCAGTGGAGGGCTGATTACAATAGCATGGCCAAATAGAAGCTCATTTAGGGAACAGGCCCTACCCAGGTGCAGCTGTTCCGCACATGAGCATTACCTCAGCCCAACAGGAAAAGAGGGAGTTGAGAAGAGGTCCCAACTGTACTAAATTGGCTCAGAATAACTAGGTTTGCAGTCACTATGAGAACTGACACTTTCATGTTACTGCTACATTCATCTAAAGAAATTTGAAATATTTGAGAGGGATTCATTTATATTTGTCCCCAAAATATGCCTAAACAGCAAGCTATACAAGTGTATGACCAAGAAGTAAATAGCAGTACTGTACCTTCCCATATCTGTATAATAAGCTCTCCACTGTGTTACCAAAAAGCGTAACACTTTGTTCTAACTTCTTTGCACTTTCCTGTGAGGAAAGAAAAAAAACACAGCAATGTTCTCAGAACGCAGGTTCTAAAAACAGCTCAAAGTAAACCACAGTAAAACCCTGTCTCTGTGGCGTAATGGTCTGAGGTATTGACACAGGTGGGCATTGTACCGCAAGACTGGGATGCACAACTCCATCAGGACCAGTCAAGCCCATGTCCTTCGGCCTGTCCGCAAGCCCTCTCAGCCACTTCCCCGCCATTTCCGCCACCACATGAATGTTGCCTTTCTTCATCTCCCTGGGGGCAGAGCAGACAAAGCAGCTATGAAGGACAGCATCTGGAGGGGTCACCAACGCAAGTCTTACAAGCAAAGGAAAGTCAAAGCTCACTTTATTTTCTCTGTTAGGATTTTGCCGGCATACTGCATCCCAGTGAGAGCAATGTACATCCTCAAGATCTCATTGGTCCCCTGAGAAAGGACAGAACTTCCTATTAAAACCCATTCATAGAAAGATTCGGTCCTTGGTCTATGCCCTCTAGTGGTCTATAATATTACTTAGATTAGATTAGATTCAACTTTATTGTCATTACACAGGTACAAGTCCAGAGCAACGAAATACAGTTAGCATCCAACCAGAAGTGCAAAACAGTTATTAACAACAGAATATAATAATAATAATATATATATATAATAATAATAATACTTGTCAGAGGTATGAAATCATTGTACAATCCAACGTGATACCTCAAAGATGAGCAGGATACGACAGTCCCTCAGATATCGCTCGTAGGGGTAGTTCTTGGTGTAACCCAGGCCTCCCAGTACCTGTAGAGCCTCACTCACACACACACCCAGCCCCCTCCGAGCTGAACACCTTCACACACGCACACACACACAAACACGCGTTGACCAGGAGCTAACTCTAAGATAACACTATGGAAGCCCTTGTGATATCCGTCTCACCTTGACAATGGCAGCCTCCAGAGAACAGTCTGGAACTCCAGGCCGGTCCATCATGCCTGCTGTCAGGTAGGCCATGCTCTCCATCACAAAGGCATTCTGGGCCATCACTGCAAACTTCTCCTACAGCAGGGAACATGATGGAAACCTTTCATACACTAGCTATCTCAAAGGATTACATTTGGGTAAACCATAACCCTGATCGTATCCTTCCTTACCTGAATCATTCCAAATTCACTCAGTTTCTTGTTAAACTGCTTCCTTGTGCCAGCATACTCTGCTGTCAACTCTGCAAGGTGAAGAACTACATCAGAACAGTCCCAAAATGTCCCCCTGCTCATCACTCTCACTCAGAGAACAGTGGTCTCACCTATCAGCTTCTTTATCATCCCAGAACCTGCACTGCCCATGCTGAACCTGCCTGAGTTCAGGATATTCATGGCTACCTGCAACAACCAACACAGGAACAAAGAGGAAATGTTTAGTCTGACATCATCATGACACTAACATACTGTGGAAGCCCAGTAAGTGATACAGAGAGTATGTGTAAAGTGACCTTAAATCCAGCTCCAACTTCTCCTATAACATTCTCCACAGGGACTGGGGTGCAGTCAAAGGTCACTTCACAAGCTGGAAGAATGAGCACAAGAGTTACACAACAATCTCTACACAATATGACCAAGAGTTACACAACAATCACTACACAATATGACAAAGCAAATAGTGTTACTGAGGAAAATATCAGAAGTGAATTGCACATGTAAACCATTTGTCTTACTGTTGGATCCTCGGATGCCTAGTTTGTCTTCAGGCTTGCCGCTGGTGATTCCTCCAAAGGCCCTCTCCACGATGAAGGCTGAGATCTTGTCCTTCTTCACACCATCCTTGTCCACCACCTCCGTCCGGGCAAAAACTGTCATCACATCTGCCATTCCTCCGTTGGATATCCAGATCTGAAACACAAATCAAGCAACGTGGCGTTTGTCTTTATTACCATGTACAATTCAATGCAAACCACAATTATAAATCTGCTATAACATGGCTTCAACTCCAGGTATTATTTTCCTAACCTTGGAGCCACTGATGAGGTAATGAGTCCCATCTTCAGACAGAGTTCCGCGGGTTTGTATGGAGGCAGCATCACTTCCACTGATATGACAAAGCATCAGAGAAGATTCCAGATAGAATTCAGGATATTGATTAAACTTTATTTCAGACATATCAAAAAAAAAAAAACAACTAAGAGCATGAAAACACAACACAAAGAATATGTTCAAATGATTTCACAAATAAAAAATAAACAAAATAAACACAAAATAAACATAACATTGAATTGATATGCCTGAAAAGGAGTAGGAAGAAGTATAAACTTATTTAATCCTACCACTTTTCCACAGCTCAATAGCTGTATAATAATTTTTTATATATGTATATATTTTTTTTAATTTAATATTTATACAATCAATATATCCATATTTACTCGACGCCCTTACAAATGAGGGACACACCTCAATTGGTCTCCCGAGGATAAACAAAAGTCAAACGAAAAAAGAAATGAAATATCCACTACATACGTCCATACGAAATACAAAAATACATCCACCATATGCATCAACACAATTCATACATCCATATCTCTATATTTGTACAACTCACATATCCATATCCACACATACATATACTTTCCGTCTTAAATCTCTCCCTCATCCCTGTACCTGTTAAAAATCATTGCTTTTAATTTTTTTTTGAACTGAATAATGTTTGGACATTGCTTTAACTCCGTGCTCATACCATTCCACAGTTTCACACCACCAATTGAAATGCTATGACCTTTTAAAGACATGCGTGCAGCCAGTGTCTTGAAGTTTAATGGTTCCCTCAAATTATAACCACCCTCTCTGTCAAAAAAAAGTTTTTGGATGTTACCTGGTAGCAGTTTGTTTCTAGCTTTGAACAAGATTTGTGCAACTTGATATTCAACCAGGTCATTGAACTTTATGATACGGGAATGTAAAAAAAGGAGGTTGGTGTGATCATAATATCCAGCTTTATTGATTATTCTTATGGCTCGTTTTTGAAGTGTGACTAGTGGTAGCAGTGAGCTTTTGTAAGTGGTCCCCCAGACCTCCACACAGTAAATTAAGTAAGGTAAGATCATTGAACAGTAAAGAATATGCAATGATTTGTGATCCAATATATGCTTTGCTTTACCCAGGACTGAGATGCTACGTGACAATTTAGATTTAACATGATTTATGTGAGGTTTCCAGCATAGCTTGTGGTCTATTGTCACACCCAAGAATTTATTTACATACACTCTTTCAAGATTAACACCATCTATCTTGACATTTATATCACTATTTAATTTACAATTTCCAAACAGCATGACTTTTGTTTTGCTTAAATTCAATGATAATTTATTATTGTCAAACCACCTTTTAATTTGCTCATTTCAGATGTAATTGACTCCAAAGCTGCTGCAAGTCCTCTCCCGTACAAAAAATATTTGTGTCATCTGCAAATAACACAAATTGTAAAATATTTGATGTTTTACATATGTCATTTATGTAGAGAATAAAAAGAATTGGCCCTAACACTGACCCCTGGGGGACCCCACAAGCAATGTCCAAACAAGCTGACACGTTTTCACCCATCTTTACAAACTGTTGCCTGTTCTGTAGATAGCTCCTCAACCAGTTTAATACAACCCCCTGATACCATACCGTTCTAATTTATTAATTAATATATCATGATTTATGGTATCAAATGCTTTTTTAAGATCAATAAAAACACCAGCTGCATATTTCTTTTGGTCCAGGGAATTTGTAATCTTTTCAATTAGCTCAATGACTGCTAATGAAGTGGATCGGTTGGGTCTGAATCCGTATTGGCTGTCAGTTAGTAAATTGTGTTTATTGATGAATTTATTAAGTCTAGCAGCAAATACTTTTTCTAAGATTTTTGAGAATTGAGGAAGCAGTGAAATAGGCCTGTAGTTTGATATGATGTTATCACTGCAGTAAGTAGTAGCTAGTAGATACAGCACCACTGTTACTCAAGCTGTCTGGTCAGAGCCATAGCAAGTCTTACTGATGGAGTGGAGCTGAATCAAAGGAGTTGACGTTTGTAAGGGTGAGATCCCACAGTGGTACCAAGCCTTACCTTCCAGGTTCCGTGAGGCAGAAGGCTGCAATATGCTCTCCTGAGGCCAGTTTGGGCAGATACTTCTGTTTTTGTTCTTCATTCCCTGCGATCAAAATCCCCTAACAAACAACAGGAATGTCATGAATGACTCCACTGCTTCATATTAAGGTAATGAAAAGGTAATTTTGCACTTTGGGGATTACCTTCAGACCAATGGCTTGATGGGCTGCTAGTGTTACAGCAATGGAGCCATCCAAGGTGGTGATTTCTCCAAGGCGAGCATACATGGTGTTGGACAGGCCAAGTCCCCCTGGAAACACACTGTTATGATGAAGTCCCTTACAGGTCAGGAAAGAGGTTGTCTCATCTCATACTCAGTGTCACCTACCATATTCCTCTGGCACCTGGATCCCAAACAGACCAAGTTCCTTCAACCCATCCAGGGTCTCTTGTGGAATCTTGGCTTCCTGATCAATTTTCTTTGAATCAACTAAGACAAAAAAGGAACATGTATATTTTGCATTACGGACTGGGTAATCGGTCTGTTCTGTCGTTAAGACGTTATGATCACAACCTACTAGATGCATCCATTTGACTTTGACATTTAAACTTTTCTCTTACCTTCCTCACTGAAGAACTTCTCTACTGGTGCAACTAACATGTTCATCTCCTCCACTTCTTCATTTCCTAACTCTGGATATGGGAAAACCTCATCCTGGAAGAGATTGCCTGATTGAGATCACAACATCTCCTTACAGCGAGGTTGTAGGTTTTGTGATAAACCATCGGAGACAATATCACATGTATTTGTAATGTATATGTATTACACTGTTTGAAATCCAATTTAACCTAGCGAGCTAGCTGTATACGACAAAAAAATCTTAATAAAAATATGATCTAAGATGTTCTCTTACTTTATTGATTTTTCCAAGGAACAGGTCCTTGGCGTAGGCAAGATTTCTTGCATTTGTTTTGAAGGTTCGATGAGGACGTAACCAGCCGGTGACATGTTCTCCAGTATGCCGTGCATTAGATGTGAGCAAACTCTTTCCAAATCTGACAGATCTGGAAAGAATCATAAGTCTGTTTATATTCATTGTCTTGAAAAGTGTGCCTTCATCTACCCTTCAGTGGCTTGTTACTGAAAATGGACACACGTAAGGATCCGGAGACCTTTCCCCTCATTCTGGCGCATGTATAGGACGTCAGAACAAAAAGTGCCGGTCCATGCAGCTGTTAGGTCACACCACTTGGTGGTAGTATTTCTACGTGGTGTGGAAATAAACCATCATAAAAAACACAATGTACTGTAATTGGCGAGCATACTATTGCATCAGGTTTAACGGTTTATAGACATTTTTTTCAGTCTGTCCTCTGTTATAAATGACCGTCCCTCTGCCAATCCCTTCATGATGACCCAGCAGGGCTGCTCAGAATGAGGACATGACTCTCCAGCAGAGATCTATAATTAGTCCATAAAGTCAAGGGCCAGACAGACAAGAGGCACACAGTCCCTCACAACACCTGTCCTAGGGAATGGACTGCAATAACACATGAAACCTCACATTTCATGAAGTAATAACTTCATGGCAATGTTATGATATATGATGCTATGTTCTTTGAAGTTAGATTTGTTTAGCAGACACTTTTATCCAGATTGACATCCACCCTGATGCAAGTCAGGTGAAGTGCCTTGCCCAAGCACACAACGTCATGTAGCCACAGCCAGCTGTCGATCTCACAACCTTTCGATTATGAGGCTTACGCCTTAACGCCTTAACCCGTGAAGCCATCTGACCCCTCCCCCAGTTGTATACCACCCCCCCACACACACCACCCACCCAAACACAAACAGTGAAATGGCCCACTTTCCCCCTCGACATAAGACAATAGCAGACAAACTCATCATGGACTTAACAGTATATTGTTTTATTTTCGCGTTCTCAACATGGTCACAGTAATAGTTTTACATCAATAGGGTCTCTTCATCTACTTAAAAACAATCCATATTAAAATGAAAGCTCTCCCCTCTTCCCTTTTAAGTTATAAAATGGTCTGGTGAGTGTAAGAAAACAGAATGAGAAGCGGTGATCATGATGTAACAGTCTGCGGCTAAGATCTATATCACCATTCAGTACAGTTGGAGGCAAAACCAAGCAGTCGTGGAAGGCTGTAGAAATGCACCTTCAATGAAACTATAGACACTGAGTACTAATCATTTACAGACTATGTACAAATAGATCACCTCTTTTTTGAGGCAGTCCCACATCCATCAAATTTCTTCCCTTTATGTAAATTGCCTTTAGATATGTGGTTTTGTACTCCGATGTGTTGTTGGTTATATACATTTAGCAGCATTCTACAGTCATATATTTATAGTTGGGATTGGGGATGAAATAAATGATGGACAGTTTAAACCAGGGTGTCCAATCCTGGTCCTTGAGGACCAGGATTGGACATCCCTGATTTAAACTGTAGGGAAAAGAAGCAAGTCATTGTTACGGAATCAAAACAAACATTAACTGGTAAAAAAATGACAATGACATAATAGCTTTTGAAACAGGATGTGTGCATGCAATGGATAGTCTATGATGATTATAAAATGTTTTAATATAGATCATTTAGCCAATTAACTAAAGGGAAGGTGAGTAACTTTTGGAAGGGAAGCCATTTTGCCATATTAAGCCTGTTTCAATCAATGGCCTGATAATAGTGTGACATTGACAATTCATCTGTATGTTTCGATGTGGAGATCCCTAGACTATTTGAATGTGCAAGTTTATGGCCAAGGATAGGAATTTATCAAAAATATAAGTATTGTATGTGATAATACAAGTAATTATGGATGCTTTGTTAAGTAGTACATTGTAAACCACTGATTCCCTACGATGATACTGTACACATTATGTCATATCAAATCTAGACATAACACAATTTGTTGTTGATTGTTAACTCAAAATGTTGGCAAATAAAGCTTCCATTAAACATGACTGCTGCTTTTAATGACCATATTCCAATAGTGTGTAAGCTACCTTGGTCAGGTCATCAGATTGATTATCCCCAGGTGCAACATTGCTACTGTACATAAAAGACTCCAATTACTACTGTTGCTGTATTAGATGAAGTCAATGCACTTTAAATATGTTACCATTCAATTTCAACAATTGTCAACTGTAACACTGATATAGTTTGGGAATACATAATATTTAGAAAATAGTCTCAAAATACAATGTTACATGCAAGAGTATGTTCTTGACATTCTTTGTCACTGCTAGAAGGCCAGTACAGTACCTTCTGAACAATGGGGAGACTTAAGCGTCACTGAGACACAAATCACAGAAAAAGAACAAAGACCCATGGGACACAAAACTAACACAATCATATGAACTAAACCAAACGAAACAGAACAACCACTTGACTGTAATTGCTCCATTACAAAACAGTACGTACATACATATTGCACATACGATGAGTAAAAAAAACAAAAAAACAACAACTTTATCTTAGCTGCAGATCTGACAACACAGACTCATTCCACGGATAAAATAAGCTAGGCATGATAAGTGCCGTGTCAGTCCCTTTCAAAACAGCACAACATCGAGAAATCCTCTCCGCAATTAAGAGTACTTCATCCTCACACCTTCCAGTAACACAACCGATATGAAACACCAACGGGTGTAGAGAGAGTGTCGGCCAGCCCAGAACAAGTCCAGTCAAGATGGTGGTGATATGAGACTGTATAAAAAGAGAAGCACTGGTGTATGTGGCCCATAGGGAGGCTAGAGGAGGCTATCACCCTCAGCTAATAATACCTATGTATGTGCTGTCCATGGAGTTCCTGGTAGAACATGCTGTGTAGACAGAAGAAGCAACACTATGCCCATTGTTCAGGATGCCCACACTGGAGCCCTACAGGACGACCCACACTCAGCCAGCTGAGAGATCCAGAGTCACACTGCCACAATCATGTCGCTGTGCTAACATGCCCCTTCTACAACAGGAACTCCTGAAAAAAATAATAGTCTTTAAATACTTCTGGCAGAAGCACACCAGCGTAGCCTCATTACAGTGACCTGTACAGGATTCTTTATCATTTTATTATTCTCTAAAAAAATAGTTAAAAAAACTGAAACATGATGGACAAGCAGCCAGGCCCAGTGAGAGGAGATCCAGGACTACCCAGAGTCGGGCTTCCCTCCTGGCCCAGGCCAACACACGGCCCACTCTGAGCAGGTACACTTACATCTGCAGGAAGGAAAAGGAAAAACCCACTGCTGAGTTCTAATCCAAAGGCAACCAGATCAATTCCAACTAATTAACACTTGGATAAGTTTCATAATAGTAAAACTACAGCATGTCACCTAAGTAAGAGTATTACACTGTGATTTTAGTTGACGTCTTAAACTGTTTTGCTCTATAACAATAATAATAACTTCTGCTAATATTATTATCATTCATTTTCAAAATACTATATGCACGATATACACAAAGCAAATCTTGTGACTACTGTAAATTAGTAAATGCTTGGATAATTGGCACAATTATGACAGCTAACGGATATCACAGTGAACTGTAAGCTACAGCTACATTATCTACTGGAACTACTTTAGGGACAGACTTCTCTGTCTACTTGGTGACTGTGTTCTAGTTACTGTTCCATTGCGTCAACCAGTTTACCTTAATAGACATAACTGTTGAGAAGCATAATTTGCCTCTAAAAATGCTACTAAGCCAGTTATTTGATAATGTTATTAGGTTGCCCGGTCATTGACAAAAGTAGCCATGGCCTTTTTGCATGCTTCACTGTTCTTTAAAGGATGAGAAACACAATTGTTGGTAAGCAGAGTCACTAAAGGAGCAACCTGGGGAGACCAAGCTGCCACCTCCTGCCTGTCAAACAGCTGTGAGCATGAGGAGGATGAGACACAGGAACAGTCCGGTTCTAGAGACCTCTCCCATACCCTGGAGGAGGACATCAGACATGCCCAGACACGTTCTACTCAGGGGTCTGTGAGAGGAGGGACAGTTCAGTCACGGTGTCGTCTGTTGTTGCTTTTCTCCTCCAGTAGGGGAAGCAGCTTCCCAGCTGAGAACAGCTTTGCAGCCCTCTGATGTCCTTCAGCTCAAACCACTGTGCTGATGCCGCTGTGTTTGGGCTTTGTGCTGCTGGGGGCTGGGGAGGGGGCTGTTGGCTGGCCATGGTGGTGTGAGGAGGGGTGCTGGGGGTGAGGAGGGTGAGCGGGGTGTCCTACGTGGCCATGCTGTGGGTGGGGATGAGTTGAGTGAGGGGGTAGGCGGCCTGCTGGCTGTGGGGGCAGGGGGGTGATACTGGTGGGGTGGGTGCTGCACGTGGGCGGGGGGTGGTAGTGGTGGTGGTGGTGATAGGGAGGGGGATTCTGCTGCACATGGCAGAACTGGGCGTGGTGGGGGTGCATCTGGGCCTGGCTTTCTGTTTCCACCCGGGCGGTGTGGTGAAGAGTGGACGGGTGGGGGCTGTGGGAGATTAGTGTGGGGTGTTGTGGCTGGGGCGAGGGGCTCGGAGACTTCCCCCTCTTGGAGCCGAAGATGGATCCCAGTAGCGAGGAGGAATTGGGGAGGGACTGGTGGCCGCGGGAAGGACAGTCCCGGCTGGAGGTGGCTCTCCGCCTCATGTGGGGACTGCTAATGATGGAGCCCTGTGGAGGACGCACACAGTCAGATCACAAGACAGACTATCCACCAGTCTGCACCGAAACACACATTCATGCACACAAACTCGTCCTTCCCAGACCCCTTTAGCTCATTTTTCGTATACAGCTCAGAATACAATACTCTGAAAAGATGCAGACTTCACAGAGAAAGAGAAGCGATGCTGCCAGTGAGCAGTGGGCTCACAGGAATGAAGCGGGACATGCAAAACATGCAGACGCCGGAACAGAAGGGACACCATTCACAGCTGACATTCAGCAAGATTAACGGATGCCGTGCTTTCAGTTTTAGTGGAAATTTGAACAAATAGGATGGAGAAACTGAATCACGATCATTCCATTTCGTGTCAGAAGGGCCTTTGTGCTTTGTGATTTGATAAGAGCACATTGCCAAACAGTATCTGTAGCTCATAAACTACAGCCTTGAACTGGGCTCTAATAAAACACCCTTGGTTTGATCTTCAATCTCCACTTTGGTTGTTATTGAATACAAGAGAGAGAAACCTGATATTTATAATACATCCTTATATCTGATTCTGAAGTAGTAGGATGCTATGTTTTGTCTGTAACCTGATAAATGAGGTTTTCGGTTTATTCTGGTGAAAATGAAATGGAAGAAGAGATAAAAAGAGAAAAAAAGGAGACACAGGTGTGTGGTTGGGATTCAACAGATATTTCAGACATGTTCCCTTCATGAAATTGACTAACACAGGCTCTCAACACAGCTCCACTGCCATCGTGCTGTGCTCTTAAGCCAACAGAGCAAACAATGGGTTAAATAAAGCATCACAACCGGTGGACTCCAGAATGAAGAGAAATGACACAGCTAAAAACTGCCAAAGAAACCGGTATGACGGAGGTCCACCGTGAGCCCAGTGTTCCGGGGAGTTAGTCATATTAGACCTGGCCACACCGCTCCAGTGGACCTCAAGAGGGCAAGCTGACGCCTTGCCTCCCAGACAGCCATGCATGCAGCACAGTGACCAACACAGGCAGGTGATCATAAAACACCAACACACCACCAACGAAAAAATAAATGCCGCAAAGCAACATGGTGCGGGGGGTGGGGGAATCAAAGTAAAAAATTGCGTTTTCAAAATGCACAACGTAACAAAGAGCAGCTAGACATGGGGGGGGGGGGGGGGGGGTTGGTTCCAACTTACTTCCATATTGCTGTCTAGAGATCCTGCACTGCTGCGGCGGCCACGCTTGCCTGCCCAGAACATGCAGACAGATTAGACAGGTCAACACACCTGGGGGATCTACAGGGGAAGGATGGGGTTATACACCCTTCTGACTATTCTAGTGCTCTGGAGGAGAGCGGCAACACAGCCAGCTATCAGCAGCTCTATGGGGAGAGGAGCAGGGAGGGCGGTGCACTGCTACTGTACTCAGCTATAGGCCGCTGGCTCAGTCCAAAGTTTACCTCTGTACAGGTCACCATGATTCAGGACTTTTGTGTGGTTCCAGCCCAGATCTGGCCTTGCTGAATAGGTCAATCCACCAAACTCGGAGAAACAATCTGTTCAAACAAGGCGATTCTTTACAACGAACCAAATTGCCCTCCCCAAAGATGAAAAAGTATCGATCTTGTGCGATGCTTGGAACACCAGATGACAAGAAAACACAAACAGTTGTTCTAGATAAATCTCCCAATTGCTCAGATTGAATAAAGAATTTCAACCCTAACATCTTTTGTTCGAAGAAACGTTATTGTGAAAGTTAAGCGACTGAAAATGCCAGAACAACTGGAGAAAAAACGAGAGACGTTAGTGCTGCCAGGTAAAAGAACACTTCGTTTTGATTGAAACACAGAAAAAAAGCAAGGAGGGGAGAGTGTTCCTTTATCAGCTTTACCCTGGGGCTGTGGGGTGTGTCTGACGGGGGGCATGGCTACACTGTAGAACCTGGCTTCCAGGGTCAACAAGCCCCTCCCACTACTCAGAAACATGGTAGTTCATCTCCACTTAACTGTGCCTTCTCTTCCCTTACTGCCACGACCTGGGTTAGCAGTCAATAGTGCCTAGTAAATTACACCAAGGTCCATTAGTTGTCCTGCGAAAGAGTTTCCCCAAGGGGATTAATTAAGTATTAAGTATTTCTTCCTCCTGAGCCCCATATACTGTATATTGGAAGAATCCCACTGCTAAACTCCACTCTGTATTCCAGATGCTGCTGAGGTAACTTAGGGACACACCTGCACCCTGGCTGGTTGCCTTCAGCGGCTAGGGGCCAAAATAGACCTAAAGAAGGTGTTCTCATCTGCACACTTGAACTGATGCTCTCAGGACTTAATGAGAATAACTTCTTACCCGAACCTTGCTCACGGTTTCCTATCACTACTGAGGGGGATGAGACCTACATGGGGCTCTATGCAAATGCTCTAAAGGGCTTTAAGTTGGTGTGGTGACCCCTGACCTCACCTGCGTCTGAGAGGTCACAGGGAGCTGCTGAGGGGCTCCTCTTTAGCCCCTGCTGGCGAGGTCGTCCGACTGCCTCGGCTCAGGTTGCCGTTAGCCCCTTTTTCCAGCCCAGAGCTCTGGCAAGTGGGCCGCACCACCCCTTCTGTTTGTCCAGTCCGCTGCACAGGACAGAGCACCAATGTTAGGACCAGGTCAGGACCAGGTCAGGACCAGGTTCAGGACCAGGTCAGGACCAGGATCAGGTTAGGACCAGGTCAGGACCAGGATCAGGTTAGGACCAGGTCAGGACCAGGTCTAGGACCAGGTCAGGACCAGGTCAGGACCAGGATCAGGTTAGGACCAGGTCAGGACCAGGTCAGGACCAGGTTAGGACCAGGTCAGGACCAGGTCAGGACCAGGATCAGGTTAGGACCAGGTCAGGACCAGGTCAGGACCAGGTCAGGACCAGGTCAGGACCAGGTCAGCACCAGGATCAGGTTAGGACCAGGTCAGGACCAGGTCAGGACCAGGTCAGGACCAGGTCAGGACCAGGTCAGGACCAGGATCAGGTTAGGACCAGGTCAGGACCAGGTTAGGACCAGGTCCAAGTCAGGACCAAACCATACCAGGACCAGAACAGAACAGACCAGGACCAGGTCATTTTAAACAGTCTTAACCACTTTACATTCCATTTTTATAATCCAAATTCAATTAATCACATTTTGTGAATTTCCTTATACTTTTCTACTTTATTCTTTCAAACATCATGTTTGAATGGTAGCGATGATGCGCTTGGTGAGGGAGTTCTGCTCACACTCTATCCTGTACTTCTCCATCTCTTGGATCTCAGCAATGGACTCGCGCAGGTCGTCCGTGAACTTCTTGCGGTCCTGAGGGTTGGGGGCATTGAAGTTGATGAGGACTTTGATGTCCGCTCCGGGAATGGCTGATGTCAGACGCACTCCGTTAGGATAATCTAAGGAAAGACAGGACAGGTCACACACATCTCATTGCTATGATCCTAGTTCTTAACAGCCATTACAGGGACCTTGTAGAGAGCGGGACAGGTCGTCATTAGAAGGGGCCGACAGTGATGGGGTCGCAAACGAATGTAGACTTGACGGTTAGCAAGTGCGGTGCAGAGTGCAGAACTGCAGTCAAGCGGCAACATGGTGGGTTGAACTTACACTGATTCTCAAACAGGATCACCTGCATCCCGTACAGAGAGAAGGACTGCCTGAAGCTGTACGTCACCGAGTTCTTCTTCTTCTGAAATATCTTTGTGACCTGGGAAAGCATGAACAGATCGTTTTCTATGTCATATCATTCAGGATCGTCCTTGTCGCAGCTCAGAGCAGACAGTTTTTTTTACTGCTGGTACATCAGCAGCAGACATACCACCAGCAGGTCGTTGAAGAGGAAGATCTCCCTCTGGTGAAGACCCAGTTTTTGAGGCTTGTTGGGGTCGGGGACCTCAAACAGTCTGCAGTAACACACCAGCCTTCGGTGAGGTAAGGACAGAACCTGCAGGCCCAAACACACCAGTCACACCCACAGCAGAGCCCCAGTCAATGCTTCACTCATGATATCCTGTATACACTGTATAAAACCGCTTACAAAAAGCAGTGGCAAACATGCTAAGTATTGGCTATGTATGTTTACATAGAGTAAATACAATACTCACACATCCTAGACCGTGGTGCAAAGAACCAATCTGAAACGTGAGAACGAGAAAGGGGCAATGAGAGAGAGGAAGAGAGATTCATTCACCGTTCTCTACCGTTGTTTCTGGTGTCCAAAGACTTGTTTTAATCAGTGTTGCCTTTGAATGCTGTCCCTGATTGGGCTTACCACACCCTCTGTGTCTCCCTAAGTTGTGTCTCCAATGTTCACCATTGGATAATTAGTATCTCTGTGCGTCTTGGCCTGAATCAGGCGGCCCCGCCTATATTTTGCTGACTCATCTCAGGAAGGTGAAGTCACAATAAAGACGAGTAAACAGAAACAGAAAGCAACAGAGAGAAAGAGAATGAACGAGAGGGGAGAGCGTGAAGAGTGGAGAGACAGGAATAGAAAGCAAACAGCCCAACGTGCAATTGATCTCTGTGTGATATTTACCTCTGGATAGTTATATCATGCAGTGTGTCTCTATTTACAGTAAAGTACCTCAGCAAACTTCTTTGGGCTAATGCTAAGGGTCAGAGATACAAATGGAATCACCCATCATAAAGGCCTCCTGTCCTGAGGAAAGTTCTCTCTAATTTAGACACTGTTAGATATGAATAATGCAAGGATTTTCCATGTTTGACAAATTCTGATAGGTTGCTCTGGTCCTTGCAGTGTGTGCTGTGTAAACTCAGAGGGGGTCTGTGTGGACTGAGTGGGCAGGCTGGCAGGAGGGGAGGTTAGTCGTGCTGTACTGTGGACTGTACAGTGGACTGTACTGTGCTGTACTGGACTGAAGGGACACACATACTGGCTTTTTCCCCACGATGAGCTTTTCCACCTTTTGGACCTGAGAGACATGGTCTTCGTTGGTCTTCAGCTCTCGTTTACGGATCCTCTCATAGATCCCAACCAACATCTCTCTAGGGATGTCCTCCCCGTCATCCACCCCTGACAGAGAGACATTGAGAGTGAGGCAGAGAGAGAGAGGGAGAGGCAGAGAGAGAGAGAGAGGGATGGGGAGAAAGAGGGGAGAGAGGGAGGGAGGGAGGGAGAAAGAGAGGGAGACATAAAGGGAGGAGGAAGAGAGTGAGAGAGATAGAGAGAGAGATAGATTTTTGAGCAATCTGGAATTACCTGGAACTACTTCAATTGGCAGTTCAATAAATTGGCCATGTTGTGTACTCCTGCTAAAGCTTCAAGATGTATTTTCATCAAGGGCAACTGGACGAGTTGTCAAAAGTTATGGCCTCATTGCAATGGGGAACCACAATTCATGGATGCACGCATGGTGAAGCGGGGGGGGGGGGGCAGTGACTGGTGCTGCTCTACCTCGGAGGTTTTTGACAAAGTCCTCCAGCTTCATCTTCCTCTCTGGCTTGACGTTGGGGCTGTACATGTCTGTGTTGAGGAGGATGATGGCGAAGGCCAGGATGAAGATGGTGTCTGGGTTCCTAAACTGGCGCACCACACCAGGGTTACAGATGCAGTAGCGCTGGCTGGGGGGGAGAGAGAGAGGGAGAGAGAGAGAGGGACAGAGAGAGAGAGAGGGAGAGAGGGAGGGAGGGAGAGAGAGAGAGACAGTGATAGAAAGAGAATATTCTATTAGAAGTGGCAAAAATCACACAAATATCTACAAACTTTCTTTGAGAACAGATGGTGACCATTAAACCACACAAAGCATCAGTATCAGAGCAATTAAATCGATATCTGCCCTGAGGCCTTGGGTCCTCTTATACGCAGGGGTGTCAATATTGATATTTGGCAACAGCGCGGTCTGTGGTCATTAGGCTGACCTTCCTCATGTCTTAGTCAACTGGCAGAGGAGTTTCTCCTCTGTCCCCTGGCACTGGTACTGGCCCTCAGGCAGTCGACTGGAAAATATTATAACCTCGCGTTCAGCGAGTCCGTGATCGTATTACCGACGAACCCGGGCTGCAGCCCAAAAACTGGACTCGTATCATCACATCTTAGTAATGCATCAGCCACTGCTGTGTTTACTGATGCAAAGTTGTTCTTGCTCAGCACAGATCGAAGTACATCCTCTCTGGGCATGAGAAGCCTTTCTAGGTCGTCAGGAGACTAATTAAATCCGGGCCAACAAAAGCAGCGCCTCATTTAGCTGTATGTCCATGATGGTTTTCCACAATCGTTTGATGGATTCAACCCAGAGGACTGTTAGGACATCATCTGGGCCAGCAAGCGATGCAGTCAGTCTTACCTGTATGCTTCTATGAGACGCTCCACCTTCTGGGCCTCTCCCTGAACCCTGATATGAGCTTGGAACTTCCGCAGGGCCTCGTCCAGCTCCATGGCTGAGAAGTCCATCTCGTCCACTACACAGCTGGACGCACACACACACACACACACACGCACACAGGAACAGTGAGGAAAACAAAACAGGAACAAGCATAGTGTTGCACGCAAATGAACACAGTCACACGCGTACACACAGAAACATTTCTCCTGGCAGTGTGATAATATATTAAAGTCCTGAAAATCCAATTTAAAATCAATCGAGTCATAAGTGGGTTACAGCAATGCTGACTTTGATGCGTAGATAGCATCAACTCTCCAGAAAAGATGAGCTCTCACTCGGATCTACAGACACAAGGAAAGGAACCCTTTAAAAATTGGAACCCGCGAAACTTGTCTGGTCTTATCCACCCCAGAATCTTGATAGGTTCTAAAGGAGAGGGTGGAGAATCCCAGCCTCCAGGACTAAGGCCACAAAACACCCATCAGAAACACTCACTGAGGTCAAGTGTTCAGCACCGTCACGTCTGCTTAAGTGTTTGAGCCACGACTCTACTCTGAAATATGAGGAATGGCTAACCAGCTACATCTCAAAGATAAAATTATTCATAGAAAAACACACTTAGGAGCAGCATCTCTGCTTTCAATTGTCTGCAGACGAAAATACATTCACATTCATTCATTTATTAAATATAGAGCTGTTTGTTTAGACAAATCATGGAGAGAATAAATTGTAACACACAGAGTTGGTTTTTAGATGTTAATAACATTTGGTTCTGCAGTCTTCGTTGTTGTTGCTGCATGTTGATTACAGTCCAACTCACTCGAGGACGTCTCTGTTGAACTGCTTCTGTCTGTTACCCAGGAACTCCCCGATCATCTGCCGGCTCAGCCCTTTCCTCTGCAGCAGGAAGTGAGCCACGCCCACAGGTGTGTCCGGAACAAACCCTCGCTCAATCAGATACTGGACGCCCTTCTCCGGTTTCCTATGGACACGGGTGAGGAGAGCAGTAGGGATTGACTTTGGGCCAAATTCACTGCTCTGCTTAAACGATGTCTTATTAGCACACACACACACACACACACACAGACACACACACACACACACACACAGACAGAGACACACACACACAGACACACTGACAGACAGACAGACACACACACACACACACACACACACACAGACACACACACACACACACAGACAGAGACACACACACACAGACACACTGACACACACAGACACATACACACACATACACACACACTACCACTCATCACTGTCCTGTTGGTTGATAGATTAGTGTTGTTTCTTTGTGACGTTGTGTTTAATCCCAGAGTTCCAGAGGGTTTGAGCTGCAAAGCTCTGACTTCAGCCTGATCACACTCTTCATTCTGCTGAAGCACATTCTTCCTCAGGATCATATTCCATCTCCACGACTTGGGGCAAGATGTGTGGTTTCTGCTCTGGAAATTCCAACTCAACTCTCTCTCTCTCCCTCTCTCTCTCTCCCTCTCTCTTTCTCCCTCTCTGTCTGTCTCTCTCTCTCTCTGTCTGTCTCTCTCTTTTTCTGGCTGATTATCTGTAAAGGGATTTAAACCCACCAGCACTGTTCCATAAAATAAGTTGGATCCAAGCCCTGTTTTTTAGAAGGAGAGAGAAGAAGAGAGGGAGAGGGAGAGAGAGAGAGAGAGAGAGGGGGGGGAGGGGGAAGAGAGAGAGAGCGAAAGAGGGGAAGAGGGAGAGAGAGAGAGAGAGAGGGTAAGGGAGGAAGAGAGAGAGAGCTTCTGTAGGAGAAGGTTAGAGATCCAGGGAGATCAGTCCAGAGCTCCAGTCAGAGGGCTTCTCTAACCTCCCCCTCCTCTCCTCCCTCTACTCCCCCTCCTCTCCTCTCCTCCCTCTCCTCTCCTCCCCTGGATCCTGGCTCAGAGACATTGTGACTGCTTCTGTGCAGATGGAAACAAGCTGAACTACATTTGCATGGAAATATGGAAAAATCATTTCACATAGTTTCATGTGGTGGGATGGATGGTTCAGAGTTTCTGCTGACTTCCAACCAGTGCAAGTCACATTAGCCCAGATCTGTGTCCGCCTGTCCCAGACCCTCCACCTGTCCCAGACCCTCCACCTGTCCCTGACCCTCCGCCTGTCCCTGACCCTCCACCTGTCCCAGACCCTCCGCCTGTCCCTGACCCTCCACCTGTCCCTGACCCTCCACCTGTCCCTGACCCTCCACCTGTCCCTGACCCTCCGCCTGTCCCTGACCCTCCACCTGTCCCTGACCCTCCACCTGTCCCTGACCCTCCACCTGTCCCTGACCCTCCACCTGTCCCTGACCCTCCACCTGTCCCAGACCCTCCACCTGTCCCAGACCCTCCACCTGTCCCTGACCCTCCGCCTGTCCCAGACCCTCCGCCTGTCCCAGACCCTCCACCTGTCCCAGACCCTCCGCCTGTCCCTGACCATCCGCCTGTCCCTGACCCTCCGCCTGTCCCTGACCCTCCGCCTGTCCCTGACCCTCCACCTGTCCCTGACCCTCCACCTGTCCCAGACCCTCCACCTGTCCCTGACCCTCTGCCTGGCCCAGGTCTCTGTGCTGAAGCCCTGGTGGTCTCTGGTGGTCTCTGGTGGTCTCTGTGCTGAAGGCCTGGTGGTCTCTGTTGGTCTCTGTGCTGAAGCCCTGGATGTCTCTGTGTCTTCAGGGCCGCAGCTGGATGGTGAGACGCAGCTATGAGGATTTCCGTGTTCTGGACAAACATCTTCACCTGTGCATCTACGACCGCCGCTTCTCCCTGCTGCCTGAGCTGCCAAGAGGAGACGAGCTGGGAGACCATGCTGAGGTGAGTCTGAGGAGACGAGCTGGGAGACCATGCTGAGGTGAGTCTGAGGAGACGAGCTGGGAGACCATGCTGAGGTGAGTCTGAGGAGACGAGCTGGGAGACCATGCTGAGGTGAGTCTGAGGAGACGAGCTGGGAGACCATGCTGAGGTGAGTCTGAGGAGACGAGCTGGGAGAGTCTGGGGAGACGAGCTGGGAGAGTCTGGGGAGACGAGCTGGGAGACCATGCTGAGGTGAGTCTGAGGAGACGAGCTGGGAGAGTCTGGGGAGACGAGCTGGGAGACCATGCTGAGGTGAGTCTGGGGAGACGAGCTGGGAGAGTCTGGGGAGACGAGCTGGGAGAGTCTGGGGAGACGAGCTGGGAGAGTCTGGGGAGACGAGCTGGGAGAGTCTGGGGAGACGAGCTGGGAGACCATGCTGAGGTGAGTCTGAGGAGACGAGCTGGGAGAGTCTGGGGAGACGAGCTGGGAGACCATGCTGAGGTGAGTCTGGGGAGACGAGCTGGGAGAGTCTGGGGAGACGAGCTGGGAGACCATGCTGAGGTGAGTCTGAGGAGACGAGCTGGGAGACCATGCTGAGGTGAGTCTGGGGAGACGAGCTGGAGACCATGCTGAGGTGAGTCTGGGGGGCATCTCACTTCCTGTGTGGGGGGCGTCTCACTTCCTGTGTGTGTGTGTGTTTTTCCGTTTCCCTGCAGGCGGTGTGTCAGATGCTGATGTCATACCTGTCTCGCTTGTCAGCCATCGCCGACAACAAGATCAACTGTGGCCCCGCCCTCACCTGGATGGAGGTGAGAGGAGGGGGAGGAGGGGGAGGAGGGGGAGGAGGGGGAGGAGGGGGAGGAGGGCTCCAACACACACCTCTGTCTCACCTCTTACAGCAGAGGACAGACTAACACACAGTCTGTTTCACACTGATGGATGGACTGTGTGTGTGTGTGTGTGGTGTGTGTGTGGAATGTGCGGTGTGTGTGTGTGTGTGTGTGTGTGTGTGCTCCAGGTGGATAACAAGGGGAACCATCTTTTGGTCCATGAGGAGTCGTCCATCAATGTTCCTGCCATCGCTGCAGCTCACGTCATCAAACGCTACAACGGCCAGGCAGCAGATGAGCTGTCCTTTGAGGTGACCTCCCCCTGACCCCTGACCCCTGATCCCTGACCCCTGACTCTGACCCCTGCCCACCCCTCCCCTGCTGCATACACTACAACTCATCCTCAATGAATGATTTAGCAGAGTCATCCTCTCCTCTCCTCACCTCCTCTCCTGTCCTCTCCTCACCTCCTGTCCTCTCCTCACCTCCTCTCCTCCTCACCTCCTCTCCTCCTCACCTCCTCTCCTGTCCTTTCCTCACCTCCTCTCCTGTCCTCACCTCCTCTCCTCCTCTCCTCCTCACCTCCTGTCCTCCTCACCTCCTCTCCTCTCCTCACCTCCTCTCCTCTCCTTCTGTCCTCTCTCCAGGTTGGAGACATCGTATCTGTGATTGACATGCCTCCTAAGGAGGACACAACCTGGTGGAGAGGCAAGCATGGCTTCCAGGTATGAGACTCACACACACACTCACACACACTCACATACTCACACACACACACACACACACACACACACACACACACACACACACACTCACACACACTCACACACACTCACACACACAGACAATGGTTCATCAGAAGCTTCCCTCTCTCCCAGGTTGGGTTCTTTCCCTCTGAGTGTGTTGAGCTGATAAACGACAAGGTTCCACAGTCAGTCACCAACTCTGTGCCAAAGCCAGGTAAGATACTGCTAACAGAACCACACTTCCTGCTAACAGAACCACACTTCCTGCTAACAGAACCACACTTCCTGCTAACAGAACCACACTTCCTGCTAACAGAACCACACTTCCTGCTAACTGAGCCACACTTCCTGTTAACACAGCCACACTTCCTCTGCTGTCTAACCATAGAGGCTGCTTTGGGGTTGAGAATGTATTTCCTTAAAGAGTGTTTCAGCTGCTGGTTACTGTGTCTGCTGGTTAATGTCTATCTCTGCTGGTAGCTGGTACTGTGTCTGCTGATAGCTGGTACTGTGTCTGCTGATAGCTGGTACTGTGTCTGCTGGTAGCTGGTAATGTGTCTGCTGGTAGCTGGTACTGTGTCTGCTGGTAGCTGGTACTGTGTCTGCTGATAGCTGGTACTGTGTCTGCTGGTAGCTGGTACTGTGTCTGCTGGTAGCTGGTACTGTGTCTGCTGGTAGCTGGTACTGTGTCTGCTGGTAGCTGGTAGTATCTCTGCTGGTAGCTGGTACTGTGTCTGCTGATAGCTGGTACTGTGTCTGCTGGTAGCTGGTACTGTGTCTGCTGGTAGCTGGTAGTATCTCTGCTGGTAGCTGGTACTCTGTCTGCTGGTAGCTGGTACTGTGTCTGCTGGTAGCTGGTACTGTGTCTGCTGGTAGCTGGTACTGTGTCTGCTGATAGCTGGTACTGTGTCTGCTGGTAGCTGGTACTGTGTCTGCTGGTAGCTGGTACTGTGTCTGCTGGTAGCTGGTAGTATCTCTGCTGGTAGCTGGTACTCTGTCTGCTGGTAGCTGGTACTGTGTCTGCTGGTAGCTGGTACTCTGTCTGCTGGTAGCTGCATGCCGAGGTTCCCTCAGCAGTGTGATGGGTTCTTGTGTTCTGCTGGTGTTTGAAGTGTCGTACTCCTGCTAGTCACCATATCAGACCTGTGTAAAGCTGTGAACATGGTTAATGTTGTTCCTCCTGCCTGCCCCAGCCTCCCCCTGCTCCGGCCTGAGACCCACCTCCTGGAGCCTGTTCCCACCCTGTATGTGCTGCCCCCCCCCCTCCACACACACACACACACACACACACAGACATTATTGAATACCTTCAACAGTTATGTGTGCCACTTTAAGGATCATCACTGTGTTTTTAGTTTGACAGTCATGTTTGAAGGACGCAGCACACGCATGTTGCCAACTCTTCCCATTGTTCTCTGACTCAAATGTTCTCTACCTTGTCCTCTGGCTCCACACCTCCACCCCACCTCCCTCCCTCCCTTTCTCCCTCCTTCCCTCCTCCATCCCCCTCTCCTACCTTCCTCCTCCACCCTCCCTCCCCTCCACCCTCACTCCTCCTCCTCCCTCCTCCATCCCCCTCTCCTTCCTTCCACCTCCACCCTCTCTCCCTCTCCTCCCTTCCTCCTCCCTCCTCTCCACCCTCACTCTTCCTCCCTCCCTCCCTCCACCCTCACTCCTCCTCCTCCCTCCCTCCATCCCCCTCTCCTCCCTTCCTCCTCCCTCCTCTCCACCCTCCCTCCCTCCTCTCCACCCTCCCTCCTCTCCACCCTCACTCCTCCTCCCTCCTCTCCACCCTCACTCCTCCTCCCTCCACCCCTCCACCCCTCCTCCCTCCCTCCCCCCTCCTCTCCACCCTCACTCCTCCTCCCTCCACCCCTCCACCCCTCCTCCCTCCCTTCCCCCTCCTCCCTCACTCCTCCTCCCTCCACCCCTCCTCCCTCCCTCCCTCCCCCCTCCTCTCCACCCTCCCTCCTCCACCCTCCCTCCCTCCACCTCCACCCCTCCTCCCTCCCTCCCCCCTCCCTCCCTCCACCTCCACCCCTCCTCCCTCCCTCCCCCCTCCTCTCCACCCTCCCTCCTCCTCCCTCCCTCCCTCCACCTCCACCCCTCCTCCCTCCCTCCCCCCTCCCTCCCTCCACCTCCACCCCTCCTCCCTCCCTCCCCCCTCCCTCCCCTCCACCTCCACCCCTCCTCCCTCCCTCCCCCCTCCTCTCCACCCTCGCTCCTCCTCCCTGCATGCAGATCTGGAGATGGACAGTATAAACCAGGGCAGTTTGTATGCTGGCGACCCAGTAACCCCCTGCGGGCTCAACTCAGGTAGCTCTGTCAGTCACATGACCTCCCTCTCCTGTTGGTCACATGACCTCCCTCTCCTTCACAGCTATTGGCTGGCCCTAACACTTTCATACTAATCTAGCTGTAGGCCCTAAGTAGCTAGCCTGATGAAGCTAACTGCCCTTGTTATGCTAGCTTGTTTTATCCTAATAACTCACACTGAGGCTGCTGAAGCCCTTACTGAGTCACTAACTCTGTGAATGGATGGTTTCATAGTCACAGTAGGAATGTGCTGCTGTTGTTAGACACAGGTAGGATGTAGCATCGTACATTAAACTACTGATCACCATGGAGAC
Organism: Neosalanx taihuensis; assembly: GCA_030340665.1. NCBI lineage: Eukaryota > Metazoa > Chordata > Actinopteri > Osmeriformes > Salangidae > Neosalanx > Neosalanx taihuensis. The sequence goes on from CM059315.1 coordinate 1,729,650, forward strand.
GTCAACAGCTCACTGTTGTTCCAGTGTTTGCTTCTTAACGGGTATGCAAATGAGCTGAGGGGTTCATGGTAACCTGGCTGTTTGATTGGCTGCTGCTGTAACAGCTGGAATGCATTCAGTCGAACTAGACTGAGGTGTGTGTTTATGTGGCTTGTGTGTGTGTGTGTGTGTGTGTGTGTGTGTGTGTGTGTGTGTGTGTGTGTGTGTGTGTGTGTGTGTGTGTGTGTGTGTGTGTGTGTGTGTGTGTGTGTGTGTGTGTGTGTGTGTGTGTGTGTGTGTGTGTGTGTGTGTGTGTGTGTGTGTGTGTGTGTGTGTGTGTGTGTGTGTGTGTGTGTGTGTGTGTGTGTGTGTGTGTGTGTGTGTGTGTGTGTGTGTGTGTGTGTGTGTGTGAGCGTGGGCTGGACTGAAGGGGTCTGGAATCTCGTTCCAGCTTGATTTATTCTCCCTCTTTCATTGGAGGAGCAGTAAAACGCTGGTTTGAGCATCTTTGTCCTGACATAGCGAGAGAGGCTCCATGGAGACTGAAGCAGACAAGTCCAGCTGAAGTTCTGCTCCTCTGCATGCTATCCTGCCTCAGAACCCTGCCTCAGAACCCTGCCTCAGAACCCTGCCTCAGAACCCTCCCTCAGAACCCTGCCTCAGAACCCTGCCTCAGAACCCTCCCTCAGAACCCTGCTCAGAACCCTCCCTCAGAACCCTGCCTCAGAACCCTGCCTCAGAACCCTGCCTCAGAACCCTGCCTCAGAACCCTCCCTCAGAACCCTGCCTCAGAACCCTGCCTCAGAGCCCTCCCTCAGAACCCTGCCTCAGAACCCTGCCTCAGAACCCTCCCTCAGAACCCTGCCTCAGAACCCTCCCTCAGAACCCTGCCTCAGAACCCTGCCTCAGAACCCTCCCTCAGAACCCTGCCTCAGAACCCTCCCTCAGAACCCTGCCTCAGAACCCTGCCTCAGAACCCTGCCTCAGAACCCTGCCTCAGAACCCTCCCTCAGAACCCTGCCTCAGAACCCTGCCTCAGAACCCTCCCTCAGAACCCTCCCTCAGAACCCTGCCTCAGAACCCTGCCTCAGAACCCTGCTGCGACCAAGCAGGAGCTGTGCAACTGGAACACACTGCTACAGGCTGAGATCCCTGTGTTTACAATTAACACCTGTCCTGCTGTACACAGGGTCAGGGGTCAGGGGTCAGGTCTGAGCTTCCAGAAGAGCTCCCTCCCTCCCTCTTACTTCCTCCCTCCCTCAGGTCAGCTTCCTGTTGGGGAGGCAGCTGTCAGCTTCACTGAGCCAGACAGCTGTTCTCTGAAACACTGGGACAGAAAGGAGGAGGAGGAGGAGGAGAGGGAATGAGAGAGGGAATGAGAGGAAGACTAAGTGTTCTTATGGGTACAGCTGATGTCCTCTGCTGTAAGACAGAGCTGTAGAGACCTTCACAAGTCATCTGTTATTAAGGATAAAGGTTGGTGGCTCAGTGGAACACATAGTGTGTAGGGACTCTGGGCACACAGCTGGAAAGAGGACATTTCTCAAGCTTTGGTTACCACTTGACCGCTTGATGGTTGTTAAATACATTTTTACAGTTTATTTGAGATGTTTGTGCTCAAGTATCGGATTACATTTAACCCTCAGCCATGTGTTTTGGTCAATAACCGTATTTTATAAACAACCACCGCTGTTGTTATCACCATACGATTCAAATAAATTGGGATCTTTTCAATCACGACCGAAATTATCCAGTTATGAAGTTCGTATAACGTGGATTTTTAACACATTTCTAAAAGAGTGCTGTAGGGTTGTAAACTGACACTGTGAGGGGGGGAGTCTGTCTGGAGGGGAAGGAGGGACAGACCAAGACTAAATGTGTTACTGTTCAGACACAAGACTTTTACACTTCTTATACTTTTATCTAATACATGCAGATGAACCGTGTCGCTTTCGGGTTTTTTAACGAGTTTCCGTTTTTCTCGCGAATTTATCGAGCGGAATGTCGGTAATGAAGTTTGGATTTACAGTTTCTATTTGGATCAAAGTCCTCCGCAGGTAAGAATGTGCGTCTGTGTGTGTAGAGGAGAGGGGCTCCTGTGATTTTGGGGCTCCTGTGATTTTGGGGCTCCTGTGATTTTGGGACTTGATGTTTAATTCTATGTTGCCTAAACAAAACCACGGATTTCTTTCCAGATACATGCTAGAATGAGCTGGTTATAGTTTATAGCTCAGAGGGTTCGCTGGCTGAGCCATGTTCTGAAGCTGTTAATAATTACCAGGTTTAACAGTCTCTAAGTCATCTTTCACCTGGAGGTTTTGAAGGATTCGTGTTTGAGGACAAGCTGACAGAAACATGGCCACTACATGGACCTGCTTTGTAACTGGAAGATACTGGAATAAAGACATGTTGTTGCTGTTGACTCACATGAGCAGAGTAGAACAGTTCCACTGGGTTGAAGAGCTGCAGCCACTGGTGGAATGTAGTGTGATGGGGAGAGAGGGGGTGAGAGGGGGGGGGGGGGTGGTAGAGAGGGGTGAGAGAGGGGGAGAGAGAGGGGGGGAGAGAGAGAGGTAAGATCTCATGGTGTCCCACCACACCATGATGTGTGTGTGTGTGTGTGTGTGTGTGTGTGTGTATGCTTCAGACGTCCACCACTCTGTCTCTCTCTCTCCCCCTCTCACTCCCTCCCTCCCCCCCTCTCCCCCTCTGTTCCTCCTTCTCTCTTCCTTTCTTCTTGGATGTCTCCAGCAGCTGTCATGGCAGTAAGACTGGCATGTTTCGGAGGCAGCAGGGGGGGCTTAAGGGGGGTCTGCTGTCATGCTTATGACATGCTTTCTCTGGATCGTCACGGAAACGACTGCCTTCCTTCAGTAACCAGCTGTGACTGCGTCACTGAAAAACACAACACGCACAAGATGTCAGGTTTTTACCTGACAGTAGGGGTCATGTTTTAAACCACAGCACTCTGCCCATGCAAGCCAGACTGAAGTGTAGGTCTGTGTGTTGCTGTTGTTAGCTGAGGTCTGTGTGTGTGTTGTTGTTGTTGTTGTTAGCCGAGGTGTGGATGTGTGGCTGGTTTAACCTGGTGTTCGTTGTCTAATAAAAGATGGATATTGTAGATCTCATTAGACAGAAGGCTTCATTCATCTGACCAGCTGCAGCTCTCTCTCTCTGCCTCTCTCTCTCTCTCTCTCTGCCTCTCTCTCCCTCTCTCTCTCCCTCTCTCTCTGCCTCTCTCTCTCCCTCTCTCTCTCTCTCTCTCTCTCTGTCTCTCTCTCCCCCTCTTTCTCTCTACTGGAGGGTTTTGTAACAAAGTTTGAGGCGATCTTAACTCATTTGATCGCCATGGTAATAGAAGGGTTCTTTTCCACTTGATTGCTTTTCCATATTGTTCCAAATCAAGAACCACTGGACCTGTTCTGTGAGAGGATTAGTCTGTTCCTCTAGACACAGTGTGTGAATGCAGGGATTTGGCTTTTCAAATGAGCGGCCGTCTTTGCCGTGGTCAGGCTGGGGGGGGGGGGGGGGGGGGGGGTCTGGATGAAGGAACCGTGCTGCAGGAGAACAGCTGGACTGGAGATGAGGTGGAACACCTCAAAAGAACTTTCCAGACTTCTATGAGCCTTCTGAAACTGAAGAAAGACTGGGTCCAGAGAGAGACCCTTCAATGAGAGAGTTTTAGTTTTAGTTGATCTCCTGAGCTTCTGTGTTCTGTAAACAGACCAGAGACTGCAAAACACTTCGAATCACTCTCTGTTTGGTGTTTGGACACCCTGGGGTTTACTCAACTACGAACTATGTGTTTGAATGTGTGTGTGTGTTTCTGAAGTTTCTTTGATGTGTGTGTGAAGTGTGTTGGATGTTTGTGTGTGTTTCTGAAGTGTGTTGGATTTGTGTGTGTGTTTGAAGTGTGTTGGATGTGTGTGTGTGTTTCTGAAGTGTGTTGGATTTGTGTGTTTTTTTTTTCTGAAGTGTGTTGAATGTGTGTTTGCATCCTCAGTGTCTAAGAAACACGGGAAGTTGATCACCTTCCTGCGGAGCTTCATGAAGTCTCGTCCGTCCAAGCAGAAGCTGAAGCAGCGAGGGATTCTGAGGGAGAGGGTGT
>CM059315.1:1736236-1768736 GCA_030340665.1 Neosalanx taihuensis
CATGGGATCTGTGGTAACCGTGGTAACTGTCCTGGCAGGTCTAAGCAGATCGAGTCGGCCTGCTTTAGTGGGACGGCAGCTTTCATGGAGGTCAGAATCCAGTCGGTGGTGGTGGAGTTCATCCTGAACCATGTGGACGTTCTGTTCAGCGCCAAACTGAGCTCTCTCATCCGAGAGGGAGGAGGTACACTGCCCACCTGACCCTGTCTGCCCACCTGCCCCTGTCTGCCCACCTGCCCCTGTCTGCCCACCTGCCCCTGTCTGCCCACGTGCCCCTGTCTGCCCATCTGCCCCTCTCTGCTTACCTGCCCCTCTTTGTTCATCTCACCAGTCCCACTATGGTTCGTCCTCTCACCAGTGTGTCCCCCCCCTCCTCCCTCTCCTCCCCCCAGGCCACAACTCTCTCTCCCGTCCCAAGTCCCTGCTGGTGTCGTCCCCCTCCACCAAGCTGCTGACTCTGGAGGAGGCCCAGGCCAGGACCCAGGCCCAGATCAACTCCCCCGTCACGGCCGACAGCAAGTACATCGAGGTGGGGGAGGGTCCGGCCGCACTGCAGGGCAAGTTCCACACCGTCATCGAGTTCCCCACCGAAAGGTACGTCTCTAGGAGAACATATTAGGCCTGTCCTCCTCCTCTGTTTTCTGTGCAGCTGTTTCAGACATGTTCTCCATTTCCTCCTTGCTAACAGGAAGCGGCCCTCCAGCAGGAAGTCTCCTGTTAGCAGTTGGCGGTCCTTCTTCACCCTTGGAAAAGCTTCCTCTATGTCCAAACGCAAGCTGCAGCGGAACCCCAGCGAGCCCACCGAGCTGAAGGCCATGGATCTGACAGGTCTGCTCCTCCTCCTCCTCTCCCTCCTCCTCCTCTCTCTACTCTTCCTGTCCTTCCTCACTTTCCTCTCCTTCCTCCTCCTCTCCCTCGTCTGCCTCTCTATACACCTCTCCTTCCTCCTCCTCCTCCTCTCCTTCCTCCTCCTCTCCCTCCTCCTCCTCTCCCTCCTCCTCTTCCTCTCCCTCCTCTTCCTCTCCCTCAGCTGTGTATTTCCTGCTCTGTGTTTCAGGCAGTAGAGCAGAGGCAGGAACTCTTCGCTCAGCTAAGAGTGAGGAGTCGCTCACGTCGCTCCATAACGTGGAAGGAGAGTCCAGAATGTTCCGTCCTCGCCGCCCTCGCTCCAGCAGCGACGCCCTCTCAGCCTCCTTCAACGCCGAGCTCCTGGACAGCCGACATCACTGCAACTCTTACGACAACCTGGGGACCCCCGGAGAGAGCGAGGGAGAGGAGGGCCCCATCCGAGTCCCCGTCCTCATCTCTCCCCCGCGCTCCGCCGGAGAGGAAGTGGACCTCAGCCCCCCTGACATCGGCATGGCTTCACTGGACTTTGACCCCATGTCCTTCCAGTGTAGCCTGGCCTCCCCCTCCCTCCCCCTGGCCTCCCCCTCCCTCCCCCTGGCCTCCCCCGGGGCTCTGTCAGGGGAGGGTGCTGCTCAGATCCACTCCACAGATCTCTCCAGCAGGTTCACCAAGCCCTTCCCAGAGCTGAACTCCAGTCTGGGGGATAAACCTCGCAGCTCCAAGCTGAGCAGCTCCTATTCCTACTCAGAGAAACCAGTCCAGGCTGTCTCTCCCATCAAGAGCGGACAGTCTGTCAGCTTGGCTCCTCCTCCCAGCGCCACGGAGCCCTTCAGCGTGGAATGTTCCGGGCTCCATCCAGCCTCGCCCCCCGCCCCCAGACTCAGGGCTTCTCCCAGCATGGAGGCTCTGTTTATGAGGTCAGGAGAGCCATCTCTGAGCCAGGCCTTTCAGATGGAGCTGGGCTGGAAGCTGACAGACACTGACAAGCTGGACATCCTGGGGGACGAGGGGGACAAGGGGGACAAGCCCCCACCAGCTGCTGACAGCCTGGAGCCTCAAGGTGAGTTGGAGAACCATGTTGTTCTGGATAAACAGACTTTCTCTTGTGTTTCTTCTTCTCCATCTTGCTGTGAGGCTTCATCTGTTCTCTCTTGTGTTTCTGATTAAACATGTTCCTGTCTCACTTCTAGGCTTAGTTTCCCAGGATCTTGCCTTTAACTCCTTGCATGGATTTCAGCTCAGAGAAATCGCTCCACATGATGACAGAGCTCCTTGCTAACTCTCTGTCCTCTTGAAGATCAACCCTGCCTGCTATCTCCTCTCTTCCCCTCTACTGAGCATGCTCTGTGTCACTCTCTCTCCTCATCTTCAGTCCTTCTGTTTTATCCTCCTACCAGGATCCACAGCCGTCCATGGCCCCGCCCCCAGCTCGCCCCTCCTCCCTGCCCCTCCCACTACCCAGAGCTCCGCCTGCAGGCTGGTCCAGGAGGCCTCTGCTCTGGTCCCCAGGAGCCCCCAGGAGCCCCTAACCCCCCTCCCGACCCCTGGCCTCCCCACACCGGCCCCTGACTCAGAGAGCTGTCCATCTGGCTCAAGCCCCCACACCCCCCTCGTTGAGGAAACGAAGTTCAGAGTTGCCCTTTCCCCCACCACACCGACCTTGCCCCCCACCTCCTCCGCCCCCTCCTCTCCCCCTCTCGCCCCCCTTGCTGGCATGCAGGAGGCCCCTGAGGGGACCCGGACCCCTGGACTCAGCCAGAGCTTGGACATCCCTCCTGGCTTGACCTCCGCTCCCCAGAGGACCCCCTCCAGCCCCCCTGCCAGCCCCCCCTCCAGCCCCCCTGCCCAGAGGAAGCCAGCAACACCGTTTCCTGCTTTTCCTCCTGGCTCCACCCCAGGCAGCCCCCCTGCTGTGCTGCCCCCCCCTGCTGTGCTGCCCCTGCCTGCTGCTCAGGTAAACGGTTACATTTACATTTATTCATTTAGCTTTTATCCAAAGCCACTTATAAGAGAGAGCTTTACAAAAGAGCTTCTGTCACTGAGCATTGCAACATGATAGACCCCAAACACAGTGGGCTTTTAGATCATGAAACATACATTGTGAGAACCAATAAGTAGCTGCAGCACTGTAACCCGGCTAGCATGCTAAGGAAAGATCTCATGTTGTTCCAGATCCCTGAGGACCCTAAGCTGCCCAGACCCTGCGAGCCTCTACAGCCTCTACAGCCTCAAAAAGAGGCTCTGCTGCCCTCACAGCATCAGGTTCAGACACAGCCTCAATCTCACAAACAGCCTTATCCCCAGCCCCAGCCTTATCCCCAGCCCCAGCCTCAGCCTCAGCCCCAGCCTAACAGCAGAGTGGCCCCAGTCTCTTCTGTAGATGAGCCTGTGGTGAAGAAGCCTTGGGAGGCCATCAGACCAGTGCAGCCAGAGGCCCGCCCCCCCCCGGGCCCCCCTCTCGGCCCCCCCCTGGGCCCCCCTCCTGCCCCCCCTGTTCGCTCCATGGAGAGCAGACTGGCAGCTGCAGCTCTCAGTCAGACGGAGGCCAGCCACCCCGCTAACTTCCCCACCAGACCGCTGGAGGCCCCCGGCCCCCCGGCCTCCTCGCACCCTCCCCACCCCCCTCGTAAGCCTGCCTCTCTCCAGACCGCCTACCTGCACCACCACAGCCAGGGTGAACCCCTGCCTTCTTCCAGCGAGATCTTCCACCAGCATCGAGGCCTGCTGGCCCAGCCCTCCTCTCTGTACCACCACCGCCCTGACCCCCCCCACATCTCCTACATGCCCAAGACTGAGCCTCAGATCCCGTACGGCTCCCGTGACTTCCACTACAGCACCCTGGGCCCCCGCCACTACCCCCAGGCTGGCAGGGCCCGGGGCCACCCCAGGAGGGACTACACCTCCCCAGGGCCGGGGCACCGCAGCCAGGCCTGCTGCCCTGCAGAGGGGGCCCATCTCTACCCCAGCCTCCGCAGGGTTCACTCACTGCACGTGCCCCCCAGCCTGATGCCCCTCCCCCCTCAGAGGAGCCACGCCCCCCTGGAGGAGGAGCTACTGTTCTACCGACGCCCCGTCTACAGCTGCCCCGCCTACCAGCCTGCGCAGACAGACTACCACGTGACGCAGCTGCAGCCGTACTTTGAGAACGGCCGTGTCCAGTACCGCTACAGCCCGTGCTCCGAGACCAGCCCGCTGGACGCACCCTTCTACGATGTGGACCCGTACGGCACGGCCCGCCTGCGACACACACACTCCTTCGGAGGCAGGGATGTCGGCCGGGTGGGAGGCAAGGCTGGAGGGTACCACTTCCTGTCCCGGCACGCCCCCCCGCCCCCCCCGGGTCAGGAGCACGGCTTCGTGAGCAGGGACATGCCCCCTGGGCGGAGCTCCAAAGGTGCGGTGTTGGTCTCCTGGGACCCGGAGGACTGGGAGAAGCTGGGCCGCCTCTCGCTGCGGAGGGACAGCCGCCCTCGACAGAGGGTCAAGGCTCCAGTCATGTCGCAGTACGATAACGTGGGTCTGTTCCTGCCGGCTGATGTGTCTGGATACGACACGCTGCACCTGCGCAGTAAGTCTGACCCTGGTGATGGCATGCTGATGGCAGCTTCCAGACCGCAGCCCCCAGACCCAGAGACCCTGCTGTACCTGGAGACAGACCAGCTCTGTAACCAGGGCAACGGGATGGCCAAACACAGCAGCTCCAGGGCCTGCCGAGCATCGCACCAAGCCCCGCCTCCGGCCCGCAGCGCAGCCAATCAGCAGGAGTCTAGTCGGCGTGAGGTGGAGGACAGTAGAGGCAGCAGGAGGCTGGAGCCGTCGGAGGCCAGAAGCCTCCAGCCTCGATATGAGGCTGAGCTGGACAGCCTCCCCAGCAGGGGGAAAACCTCGAGTGGCCACCCCATTGCTGCCCCGCCCCCTGCCCAACCCCCCAGGCCAGACAGGTCCCACAGTGGCACCAGGGAGCAGCACTACAGCCATGCCCCTCCTGATGCAGACAGAGACTCATACTCTAACCTCTACCAGAGACACAGCACCATGACCATCCAGTCCCACTATGACAACATAGATGACTTCCCCCCTGGCCCCCAGCCCCCCTCCAGCCAGCCCCCTCAGCCCAGCCTCCCAGCCCATGGCAGGGCCTACTCCACAGCCCTGGGGCAAGGGGCCTTTCTCCAGGAACAGAGGCTGCAGAGGCCAGAACCACACACACACACAGAATAAGACACACACACAGAATAAGACACACACACACACAGAATAAGACACACACACACAGAATAAGACACACACACACAGAATAAGACACACACACAGAATAAGACACACACACACAGAATAAGACACACACACACAGAATAAGACACACACACAGAATAAGACCCCCCCACATACACACAGAATAACCCCCCCCACACACACACACACACAGGCAGAATAACACAAGTGAACGGCTCTCTTCTGCTGGACAGCTGGCCTGAACAGGGTCTTCATCAAGTCTAAAACCCTTTTTACAGATGGTACAAAAGTACCGTAATTCCTACACAAATTCTAAAATGACTTAGCCAATCACATGAAGCTCTTTGATATTAAAGACTGAAGGTCCATAATACCTGAATTACAAAAATATAAAACATATATTCAAGAAACTACTGGAAAAAAAATAATTTTCTTCCCCCCTTAAATTCATTATTTGTTGTCTGAGTATGAACCATACTGGGGAGGATTTGCATTTTAGAAATGCATGAACTCATGTGTGACAGCAGGCCTGTGCATCCCAACATCCAGCGTGTTATTCTGGGATGTTGAAGGACAGAAATCTGCACATCCTTGTAGCCCCATGTTGCTATGGACACGCCTTGGCAATACTACCAATTCATATCTGAATTGGATTCAGAATAACATGAAGTCTGAGATCATCTCATCTGGTACAGAAGCCTTTTATTGTCTTTGTTCTGCGACAGGTGCCATTCTTATATTTGATGTATTTTGCTATAAAAATATGAATTAAACTGAAATTGAATGTTCTGGCCCAGTTCTGCTCTCTTCTTCTTTGTGAACATGACTAAAACTTTGACTTGACTTTTTGACTTTGACTTCCTCATGTATGGAACCTGTTACCATGGAGCCAGCACCAGCACCAGCACACTGCTTGTCCTGTAGTTTAGTTGTCATGGGGATTAGATGGACTGTTGTTCACTGAAAATAGTTAAATGGAAAGGTGTCAATATCCAGTATTTGACTGTAATCATTAAGAACTCATACATACATAAGTAGTATTAACAGTTTACTTCATGACAAAACAGATTAAACATAATGCTTACACATTTATACAGAGACTGAACACGACTTTACACTCAAGTACACTGACATATTTCTAACAGTATTCTATTCATGTGGGTGTTTAATTTTATTTAAACAGGTTCCAGAGTTAGGGGTGTTTCAGATGCTCTAGGTTCCAGACTTAGGGGTGTTTCAGTCCTCTAGGTTCCAGAGTTAGGGGTGTTTCTGATCCTCTAGGTTCCAGAGTTAGGGGTGTTTCTGATCCTCTATGTTCCAGAGTTAGGGGTGTTTCAGATCCTCTAGGTTCCAGAGTTAGGGGTGTTTCTGATCCTCTAGGTTCCAGAGTTAGGGGTGTTTCAGTCCTCTAGGTTCCAGAGTTAGGGGTGTTTCAGTCCTCTAGGTTCCAGAGTTAGGGGTGTTTCAGTCCTCTAGGTTCCAGAGTTAGGGGTGTTTCAGTCCTCTAGGTTCCAGAGTTTGGGGTGTTTTCATGCAGACTCTGGAGAGCCAGATCTGACCACTTCATCTCCTGTTCCTTCACAGACTCTGTTGATCCTCCATTATCCTGTTCTGCCTCCGGTAATTCACTCTGCAACACAAAACAGACTTTCATATTCAACAGTTTGTGGCGCGTAAAGACGGGAGTCGGAGGCGGAGTGTCGAAAGACGGTGCTAACTGCTTTAATGACATTAATCAGAAAAACAACGGAGCAGCCAATAAACTCCCGCTAGTCTCTAAACACCAACTCAAGTAAATAACGGAAATTCCCACAGTGTTAACATTCCCCCCGGAACCCCAGAACTTCAGTTCCATAGGTGAATTATGTAAACGCACTACACAAGCCCCCCCAGAATTCACTCATAGTCAAAGTCCCCGCGCCGGAAAGGCACGATGGCCCGGCCGCGAGCAGAACGAGGGGCAGGGGCCGAAGAGGGGAGGGGCGTGGCGGGCGCAGCAGAACCAAACCCGGAACTGGGCGGCAACGGCACCGACGAGGCGGCAGGGAACCCAGCGGGGCGTGACAACGGGGGGCGTCCCCGGCGCGGAGCCCGGGCCAACTCCAACGGTCTGGAAATGTCCACGTGGGCAGGCTTGATCCTGTCGACCGAGACAGTCTCGGGCCTACCACCGATGTCCACGACCAGGTTCTTATCCCCGTGTCGCAAGACCTTAAACGGCCCGTCATAGGGGGGACGCAACGGTCCCCGGTGGGCGTCATGGCGGATGAACACAAACTCCGCCGTGTGCAGATTGGGTGGCGCCCGGGAAACGGGGGTGCCGTGCTGCGAAGTGGGGACAGGTGCGAACTGCCTGGCGACATCCAGCAGAGAGGACCGCTGCCTGGCCGCCGACCAGGGTGTCGTAGCGTTCGGAATGAAATCCCCTGGAACTCGTAGTACCTGACCGTAGACCAGCTCGGCAGACGAGGACTGCAGGTCCTCCTTAGGCGCTGCCCGGAGCCCCAGCAACACCCAGGGGAGTTTGTCCAACCAGTTGCCGTCTGTCAAACTGGCACGCAAGACCGCCTTCATGGAGCGATGGAACCGCTCGCACAAACCATTAGCCTGAGGATGGTATGCGGTGGTGCGATGTTGTTGCGAACGATATCTAAATCAGTCTCGGAATCTTCAGCGGGACTGACGTCGGGGTCACCAATGTGGCGCGTAAAGACGGGAGTCGGAGGCGGAGTGTCGAAAGACGGTGCTAACTGCTTTAATGACATTAATCAGAAAAACAACGGAGCAGCCAATAAACTCCCGCTAGTCTCTAAACACCAACTCAAGTAAATAACGGAAATTCCCACAGTGTTAAAATTCCCCCCGGAACCCCAGAACTTCAGTTCCATAGGTGAATTATGTAAACGCACTACAAGTTTATGATTAAGTGAGATATTTAGTTTATTCTACTGGTGAACCCGTGTTCTCAAATTAATGAAGATGTTTTCTAGAATCGCAGGGCTCTGACACCTGTCGACCACCGTACATTTAGTTCATTAAACTTCTGGGTCACAGAAACAACATTTCTGAATCAATTTGGTCCTTTTTGCCCGTTTTTGATTAATATTATTTTGTTTTCTCGAATAAAGAACGAAACAAAACCACTAAAACACATCGTTTATCGTTTTTGGGTTCTCAGTTATCGGAAAAACGAATCGTTTTTGGTTCATCCGTTCAAAAATAAAAGAACAAGATAGTTTAGTGATCAGAACATTATTAGATATAAGATCAGATAAATAGCATTATTATTATTATTATATTATTACTGTTATTATACCAGTGGGATGGTCACATCTTCATAAGGGAGTCTATCTTCTCTCCAGGCATCATCAGTCAGGTCCAGAACTCTGCCGTCCCTCTGAAATTCACTGTCCATGATCACCTGATCCTAACCTCACCTGAGTCTGCACCTGGTCCTGAGTCTGCTTCAGTAAACTAGACACTTTAGTGAAGGTTCACTGCTGCTACAGAGACACAAACACGTTAACTTCAGCTTCAAAAACAACAAGAACACAGAAAGAGACTCTTATGGAGAGACGCAGTACTGCCCCCTGCTGTTCGGAGGATGGCGGTGCAGGGTAGAGAGAGGGGGGGGGGGGGGGGAATAAGATAAAACCAAACCTGGATCAAGTTCACCAACACTGATTAGATTAGATTAGATAAACCTTTATTTGTCCTCCAGGGGTGGAAATGTCAGTTCACAACAGCAGCAGTGTAAAGTACAGCACACAGAGTTGCAGGGTAATATAACAATAAGAACAATAACAATAGGGGGGCACAATAAAGTCCAGTATAAAAAAATAAGTAAGTTAAGTAGACATATAGACAGTTATTGCACTTGAGGAGAATTGCAGAATTACAGTAATGTACGTATGAACAACAAGACCACCACGGGGGATATTGAACAACAGACCCTTGAAAAATATTGCAGAATATGAATATAACACTTGAGTATTGCACGCTGCACTCGTAATTATATTCTACATTATCTCAATCAACTGATATTTGATACACAGTATTTGATCTTTTTATGTTCTGCTTCTTATGTTGTGTCTCTTTAAAACTCTTAACTGCTTCTTGTAGCGCCATGATCAGATCACGGAATCATCCAATCAGAGCAAAGCACCTCCTCTTCGTGATGAGGACGTGTCACCTCATTGGATACAGATATTTTGACGTAGTGACGTTACCCAGAGACAGTATCTGATTGGTAGTTTGAGCGCCTGCCGTTTTGACAGCTTCCTGAACTCTGCACAGGTAAGAACAGCGACTCTTTAATATTGTTACATATTTATCTAATATAAATGACATTCAATAACTAAAAGCTTAATACACAGATGAGACTGCAGTTTCGTAGCATAATGTCCTAACGTGTGTTACCGTGATCACTGTTAACTAATGGAACTGCATGTGTTTTGATGTGTGTTTGTATACTAACAGTTCTGTCCTGATGCTCATTGAGGTTTTAACAGTCACATCTTCTGCAGTTAAACATGTTCTACAGTAAAGATCAGTTTGAACAGATCTTCTAAGTTCTCCTCATCCTCTCTGCTACAGATTCAACCATGGATCTGGTGCTCAAGGTATCGGACCACTACGTCCTGACCCCCTATGTCTACCCTGCCTCCTGGGCTGAGGAGGGGGCTGTGCGCCAGCTGCTGAGCCTGCTGCTGGTCACTAACCTGGGGGCCGCTCTGCTCTACCTCGGCCTAGGAGCGCTCAGCTACTTCCTCATCTTCGACCACAAACTCATGAAACATCCCCAGTTCCTGGAAGTAAGTTTAATCTGCCCTCTGACCCTAAACTCAATACATCATCATCACTGAGACATTAGTTAGAGAGTTTTAGTGTGAGTTATAACACTGGGGGAGGAATGTTACATTATTGTTTGGTTTATGACTTATTCAGATCCTGTCATTTGTCCACAGAACCAGGTATGGCGGGAGATCAAATACGCCATGACATCACTTCCTGTGATCAGTATTCCTACAGTAGCCTTGTTCTTTGCTGAGGTCAGAGGTTACAGCAAACTGTATGACAACGTCGATGAATCTCCCATGGGTAAAGGGTCAACTCATACATGGATCAAGATTTTATTAGAAATGTGTTCCACAACAGCTAATAATGTGTGTGTGTGTGTGTTTCTGTGTGCGTGTGTGTTTCTGTGTGCGTGTGTGTGTGTTTCTGTATCTGTGTGTGTGTGTGTTTCAGGTTGGTCTGGTGTGTTCTTCAGCATGATATCTTTCCTTTTATTCACTGACATGTGTATCTATTGGATTCATCGCTTCCTGCATCACAAACGGATTTACAAGGTGAGCAAGTGTGTTCTAACAGTAATGCTGTAACAGTAATGCTGTAACAGTAATGCTCTAACAGTAATGCTGTAACAGTAATGTTTCAAACTGCCTGGTCCTTTCTCTGGGATAAAACCTTAGCTTTTTAAATCATACTCATACAATCTGACCAATAACCCAAGAGATGATAGTGGAATCAGGTGGCTGAATGGTTAGGGAGTCAGGATAGCAATCAGAAGGTTGTAAGTCACTCTGGATTAGAGCGTCTGATAAATGACTTAGCTGTAAATGTAACGGCCGTATTTCCTCTTGCATCTTGTGTCCCACAGCACTTCCACAAGCCGCACCATGTGTGGAAGATCCCCACCCCCTTCGCCAGCCACGCCTTCCACCCAGTGGATGGTTTCCTCCAGGGGCTGCCCTACCACATCTACCCCTTCCTGTTCCCCCTGCACAAGCTGCTCTACCTGGGTCTCTACCTGTTCGTCAACATCTGGACCGTCTCCATCCACGACGGGGACTACCGCGTGCCCCGCCTCCTCCAGGAAGTGGTGAATGGCTCCGCCCACCACACTGACCACCACCTGTTCTTTGATTATAACTACGGGCAGTACTTCACCCTATGGGACCGGATCGGGGGCTCCTACCGTCACCCCTCTGCTCTCCTGGGGACCGGCCCCCATGACCTCATCCGCAGGCTGATGGGGGAGGGGAAGATAAGGGCCAAAACTGAGGCAGCTAATGGGAGTGCTAATGCTGAGAGCCACATGAAAGATACTATGACAAGAAGTAAGATGGAGTAATTTTTAAAAATTAGAAATGTGATTTTTCAGTTCAGTTACCTTTCTTAGTTATTTCAATACCTGGGAAGAGAGTTGGTACATTTCAACAAAATAACTGATAGTTTCCTTAACCATAATCAAAGAGTTGACTATTTTGCCAAACACATTTTAGACTGAGTTGGAATTTTTGATCCATCTGTAGTTATCTGCACTTATTCCTGGCTAAGTACATTCTTGATTAGAATAATTAAATCTTGTAATGGAATTGTAAGTCATGTTAAATGGCTAATTAACAGGATTCAAATGGGACAGCATGCTGTGGGGAGTCAGGTTTGAATTTTATGTGTTTATTAAAATGTGTATACTGTGTATATATCTCACAATCTAGTGAATGTTTTGATGTGGATAAACAATCCTTAAACCCTCCAGATCAGCTGTCATGACAGTCTCACATTAGATAATGAACCGTCAAGACTTCATATTACGATCAAGTCGATGCAGAGTTCATCTTTGATGAGAGCCAGAATAATTTGACTTGTTTTCAGATGACTTTAATCAGACTCTTCTCCAGCTGGCCTGTTGTGCGTGAGCCCAGAGGTCATGATGTGAGCCCAGAGGTCATGATGTGAGCCCAGAGGTCATGATGTGAGCCCAGAGGTCATGATGTGAGCCCAGAGGTCACGACCTGGCCTGGGGCAGACTGGCCTTCTTTGACAAGATGGATGAGTTGTGTTTTTGATAAAGGTCAGGGACAGGATGAGAGGAGTTCTGGACACAGATCTGGACCAGGGCTGGACTGTGCGGGGAGGGAAACACACGTCTGGGATTTGGGAAATAGCGTCTCTAAGACACACCTCTAAGTAGAAGTTGAACTGTAAATTCCCTGTGCCTTGTAATTTGTCCTTTGAATAATTTGAAATAAATCTGGTGTCACTTTAAACCCCCTAAGGCTAACTTTCCTATTGTTGAACTTACAAACACTTTAGTCAAAATCGTGTTCACCTGCTGTATCATGACCTCTGACCCTGCAATCACTGCTGCTGCAGCTGCACCAATCAGGAGACAGGAAGAAAGACCAACTAGTTGTGCTTCAGCGTGTCTGCTCAAATGTTAGTAAATAGATTCATTTTCCGTGGATATAAGGCGAGTTTTGAAGATCCCATCGCGTGTTCCCAGTCCCCACAGCAGTCCCCCAAACACCTCAAGTTCAAAGTAAGAACCAAGCAGATCTTTTCACTTTGTAAACATTGTTTGGTTTCCCACGACATCACAGAGACCGACGCTCCTGTTGGTAAGGTCTCTTTAAACAACTGAGGCTTCATGATAAATACACCAGTTAATAATACTGGTTTGTAATGATAGTGTGTATGATGTCACTTCATGGCTCGTGCTTGTTCAGTATCGTTATTTTGATAGAAGAGCTCGAGACTGCAGAAGTCTGCATGATGCGCGTGACTGGCTGTTTGCTCATGCAAATCTGTCGAAAAGACTGATGTGTTAATCTATGCACCATTAAGAGCTCCTTATTAGAGTCTATATACATGCACAGACATAACCAGAGCATAATGTGATGATGTCTGTATTTGTGCTTGTTCTGGTTAAATACATCAGTATGCAGTGCTGAATTTTTACCTATGCTTCTATTAACTGAAGTTTGAAGACAGATCACTGCTGTCATCGGAAGCTTAAAGACTTGGTATACTTTCTATTCACGAGGACTTTTTATTCAAATGATATTCCTAAAAAGATTGGATTTGATTAAAAGGGAAGGATGTGACACTTGAATATTAGGAGGCTTATCTCTAATCAGTGTCTGGGAAGTGTGCTAGTGCAGGTGCGGCATTGGTTTGAAATCTGATGATATCTAATGGGTTCCTGCATGTTTTGATCACTTCTCTATTTTCCTAATCAAGCCAGTGTCTTAACATGGCCCTGCTGGCAGAACAAGCTTATTAACCCTGCAGACTCATATCTTCTACATTATCATATTCCACCCCCCCCCCCCCCCCCCTCACCTCTATCATACTAACTCCCCTGGGTCACATATCTGACACTAACCAGAGGGGGGCCTTCTGCTGTGTCTTTATTGTTCTCAGTCACAGCTCGTAATCAAGATGTTTTACTTCTTTATTAACAGTAGATTTGGAACTGTAATTGTTGAGATTTGTATTCACAGTTTTTACTAAACCTACAGGATGGCTGATTGTGCAGAAACACAAACATCACTGAAAAAGACATAAATACAGACAGTTAGTGGAAGTGGTTCCATTAGGCAGGTGTGTGTGAAGCCTTTTCTACCTCACTGATGACATCATCACATGCTGAGCCACACAGCCTCACAGATGCGCTGCACCAGCCACTGTGTTTCAGACAGTTGCCAAGGAAACAGCATCACTTAGAAAGTACCAGAACATCCTCACGTGGTAGAACTAGAGAGGAGAAGGATTCTTTACTCAGCTCATTCTCCTGCAGTTAACAGTTGAACAGTTGGACTGTGTAGTTCTGAGGTATCAGTGGGTTTTTCTAACTCACTGATTCAGTTTGGATGTGATTCCCTTTCACTGAGTGCTCAGCATCATTACTGTGAGCGGTGACCCCCCCCTCGCAGGGTAACAGGGATGATGGCTGCACCTGCAGGACAGCCAGAGAGATGCTGCAGGGTAAAGAAATAGAAGATACAGTTGGGAGATGAAGAGTGTTCTGGAACACTTTGATAACTTTAGTATGAGCGTAATAATATCCTGCTCAACCCTGATGTCTGCATCTGTCATTGAGTCTATTTGGAATGAAAATCCAGATAAAGACTTGACATTTAGACAATATTTTTACATTTGAAAGTTATTCCGCAAAAAACAAAGCAGCAAAGTTTTGTCTACAAAAGCTGCACATCACTATGAATTATTTAAACAAATTAAAATGGCATCACACGCCAAATGAATTCATTGCCTCCATCTCCTGCCAATTAAGGACGACACTCTCCTCCCATTTCTCCTCATCTCCTCCTCCTCAGACAAAAGGAGCCTGTCAGACTGCATCCCCCCTGATAAACCTGACATCCCCCCCCCTCCAGCCACACCATCCCAGGCAGCATTTACCTCCATGACTTCCTCCAGCTGAGCCCCCTCCCCCCCGGGGCTCCCCACCCAGTGCTAACCCCCCTCAGGCTCCCCAGGCCCAGGTGTTGTCTTGGCCCCAGACCGAGGGGTAATTCGGCCTGACTCGTCCCCACACACGTGCACCCTCGTCAGCCAAGCCCTCCCAGGAGCCGAGCCGTCAACATTAAACACTGTCTCATTAGCTGCTCTCAGGCCAGCGTCCTAATGAGAGATGCTGTAACGACCCAAAACATCTGATCTCTGCTGGAGCCAAACAAAACAGTCAGGTAGACTGAGGGTCAGAGCCATGAGGCCCTGCTGCCCCTGACCCAGGGGAGAAGGAGGGGAGGAGGGGGGGAAGGGAGGGGGAGAGACCAGGAGGAAAGGACTGGAAGAATTCAAGTTCAAGGCTCACAAAGAAGATGTTTTTTTTGAGTGAATAGAGGTCAAATGATGCACATGTTTGATAAAATAACTTCTCAGATGTGTTTTAGCAAGTTCAAAAGAAGATTGTGCATTTCAATCATTTATATTTAATGATAATAATAATAATAATAAGATCATGAAGTTATGTCTGTTTCAGGTACTTTATTGACACATTTCCAACCATGAACCTGAAGGTATTGAACCTCCAGATGTTTGAGGTAATGGGACTCTTTGTTCCTCCTTAGAAGATGCTGAACACAAACATATTATAACCAGGCAGAGCATTATTTATTAGATTTAACTGCCACAGACAGCTTTTTGTATTAAGATTTAATTAGCTTTAACCAGCGTCTCATAAATGATGAATCATAAGTCAGGCTGGTAATGATGACATCACAACATCAGGGTTATGTTCTTAACGACCTCCCAGTACACACACTTCCATCTGGAACATTCTCTCAATTAATCTCTCATTATTTTACAGAGAGTGGAGATGACTAAAAAGATATGACCAAATAAGGTTAAAATGTATTTGACTAACAGACTAATTATCAGAATAATTTCCATGTAAATGAACAAATACATTTTTTTTATATAATTTGTGCAAACAAGACTCCCTGTGATTGCAGAATAGCGATCATTAATCTGACTTCAAACTTTTCAAACGCTGCTTCTCCTCAGCGTCTCCTGCTGAGCCAGTTAATCAGCTCTTCCCCTCAACTGAAGCAGTTATCCTCCTTGATGTCAGACCCAGGAGGGGGAAGAGGGAGAGGAGGGAGAGGGAGAGGAGGGAGAGGGAGAAGAGAGAGGAGGAAGGAGGAGGGAGGAGAGAGAGGAGGGAGGAGGGAGAGGAGGCAGGAGAAAGAGGAGGGAGAGGAGGCAGGAGAAAGAGGAGGGAGAGGAGGCAGGAGGGAGAGGAGGCAGGAGGGAGAGGAGGCAGGAGAAAGAGGAGGGAGAGGAGGCAGGAGGGAGAGGAGGGAGAGGAGAGAGGAGGGAGAGGGAGAAGAGAGAGGAGAAAGGAGGAGGGAGGAGAGAGAGGAGGGAGAGGAGGGCAGGAGAAAGAGGAGGGAGAGGAGGCAGGAGGGAGAGGAGGCAGGAGGGAGAGGAGGGAGGGCAGAGGATCAGGAAACCTCCCCCCTGGTCACTGTTTTCATAACACTGCCTCCCAAGTGTCCGAGGTGGCGATTGATGAGGTCACTTAGAGTTGTCAGCAGTGTGATAAAGGGCCAGCTCTGTGGCGTGGAGGGGGCCACAGAGGATCAAGGGGGCCCAGTGGACAGGCCCCTGTCCTCCCCTCTTCAGGACCACAGATGTGGGGCACCTGGGGCACCCGGCCCCCTGCTCTGACCACAGCTCAATACTGCATTACCCCCTGCAGCTCTGGACCACTCTCACCTCCCTCCCCCTCTCCCATCCCCTGTCATCCCCCGCCTCCCTTTCCCTGACCACTCACACCTCCTTCCCCCTTATCTCCCTTCTCTCCCTCCGTCAGCTCCTCTCTCTTTCTCTAAGCTCACCTCAGCTCCTCCTCTCAGCTCATCTCAGCACCTCCTCTCAGCTCCTCTCAGCACCTCCTCTCAGCTCCTCTCTGCTCCTCCTTTCAGCTCCTCTCAGCTCCTCTCAGCTCCTCTCTGCTCCTCCTCTCTGCTCCTCCTCTCAGCTGGCTTCTAATGAGTTTGCCCGCTGAGGTAACTCAGGTTTGCTCTCTGTCTCCTCACAGCCTATGATTGATATCAGCAATAAAGCCTGCAGTCTTCAGTCAGTGGATATATTCTGTGTGTGTGATGGGATCTTCGCTAGCTGAGCGGCCTCAATTAATCTTTCTTACTTTCCAAGTCAAACCTGATAGTCCGGCTGTCTAATCCTCTGACAGTCTGCTGGTCTCTAGCGCTGCCTATAATAGTGAAATATGACACCTGCAGTGATATTGGGAAAACTTGTGTCAATGATGGTGTGTGTGTGTGTGTGTGTGTGTGCCTAGTGACAGTGGTGGGTGTCAGGCTGGTGCGGGTGTGTCAGGGGGTCCGGGGGTCTTTGTTGAGTTTGTCAGCTTCAGTGTCGGGGGGTGACTCGTGATGTCATGACATTTTCTTTTGGGGTTGAAAGGTCTTTCGCCAAAATGTCAGCAGCTGGCAAATGACTGCTTACACCTCATCAGCACTCCACCCTCCACCCACCCTGCCCTCCCACCCAAACCCCCCAACCCACCCTCTCAATCCTCCACCATCCATCCCATCCACCCAACTTCATAGTACGTGTGTGTGTGTGTGTGTGTGTGTGTGTGTGTGGGAGGGCTATGCAGAAGTGTCCTGCTGTGAGTCTAATGAAGAGGAGTGAGGATCAGAGCTGTGACCCTGCAGCACAGCAGGGGGGCTGTTCATCACCTCCCCCTCCCCCCTCTCCCCCCACCTCACTCTCAGTATTGCAGCTGCACATGTGGCCTTCGTCCATCAGATCGTGTGTGTTTGTGTGTGTGTTTGTGTGTTAGCAGGTACTATTTGTGTCTGAGTGTGTGTTGCTGTAGGTACTCTGGCAGAGTGTGTTTGTATAAATCAGCTTGTAGTTAGATACTTGTGTCTTTATGTTGAATGTTTGTGTTCCTGAGTGAGTAACCGTGGTTACTGGGGTGGAGAGAGCACTTCAGAAGCACTCCGCTGAAAAGGACAGATGCTTTAAACCACTGGATAGAGGAGGAGGAGAGAGGAGAGAGGAGGAGAGGAGGAGAGAGAGAGAGGAGGGGAGGGGAGAGGAGAGAGGAGAGGGAGGAAGGAGGAGGAGAGAGGAGGAGAGAAGGAGAGAGGAGTCACCACATTTTCTATAGAAATGAATGAACATAGGGTTAACTATGGTACATGAACACACACGCACAGTACCAGTGTTATTCCAGCCCTACTTGTAGTGCTGAGTTAATCCCAGCTGTGATTGTTGTTGTTGGAGTGTTGAGTGTTGGAGTGTTGGAGTGTGGGACAACAGAGTCCTTCACCTCCAGCGTCTGTGTGAGGTCACATCCAGGCATGTGCCTGCCGCTCCATAGCTAATCCCTGCGCTCTCCCCAGCAGCCACACCTCTACACCTGCCCCCATCAGCACTCTGCATCCTGTCCTTCACATCTCCATTCTGCTGGCTCTCACACAAGTCTTCTAGGATAATCGAGGGACGTGAGTCCATGTCCTCTGGACTGGACCTGTGTTGTCCTCGGTCTTACCGTAGTTTAATTGTGTTTAGAATACTGGGACATACAGAGAATCTGACTTTAAACATCAGTGGAATTCACCCTCCCTCCCTCCCTCCCTCCCTCCCTCCCTCCCTCCCTCCCTCCCTCCCTCCCTCCCCTCCCTCCCTCCCTCCCTCCCTCCCTCCCTCCCTCCCTCCCTCCCTCCCTCCCTCCCTCCCTCCCTCCCTCTCCTCTCCTCTCCTCTCCTCTCCTCTCCTCTCTCTTGGTCTTCAGTTTGTCTCAGTCTCAGTATCGTTCCTTCATCGTTCCTCCTCAGTGTCTCTTCTGGCATCTCAGTCTCCACGTCCTCTTCATTAAATCCAGCCTCTTTGTTTATTAGAGGGACCCAGATGATGCCCACATGAGTCATCCATCACCCCTGACACCCCCCCCCACCCACCCACCTCCACCAGGGCCCCTCCTGCTTATTCAAGCAGGAAGTGGCCCCCGGCATGCGGGGCCCCTGAGCTGGAGGTGGACAGGGGCAGAGCAGCAGTTCTGCTGTGTGTCTCTAATGTGCTAATAAAGAGGACAGCATTCCCCCGTGGTAATGGCTCTCCAGGGGCATGCTGGGTAATTAAAGGGCTGCCTCTCTCTATGATGTGTAATCACTCACAGTCAGGGCACACGCGTGTTCTGTCCTGCACGTGTGATCGTAACATACATGATCATAGTATTCAGGTATGAGAGAAGCTTTGGTTAGATGTGTAGATGTGTTGTCATGTACTGATAGTTGTGTTGAGCAGGAAGTGGATATTGATGTTAGAGTTGATCTCCACTGCTTCAGTCTTCTGATCTGCTGGTTTTAAACTCTGTAACTGGGACTAGACTGTTTGGAGTCACTGTGTGTGTGTGTGTGTGTGTGTGTGTGTGTGTGTGTGTGTGTGTGTGTGTGTGTGTGTGTGTGTGTGTGTGTGTGTGTGTGTGTGTGTGTGTGTGTGTGTGTGTGTGTGTGTGTGGGGGGGGGGGGGGTGAGGGTCTGTATCAGGAGCAAATCTCCTAACAAAGCCTCCATAAACAGCCTCCCTCCCTCACATCTGTTTATCCTGATATCCTTGACACTGTTATCCTGTTATCCTCCGATCTTTTTATCTCCGGTTTCTCTCTCTTTCATTCTTCTCTCTCTCTCCCTCTTGCTGAGGTTTTTGAAGTCCCTACAGAGAGTCATTCCTGCAGGGATCCTCTCCTGTGTGTTGCTGCTATTGTCTGCTCTCAACCCCAGTGAGTCACAGCCTGCATGGGATCTCTGTTGTCATGCTAATGTGCTGAGCGCTAAGAGAAGCTATTAAAGAGGAAAAGTCCAACTTGTCATCCGAGCTGCTCTGTTGTCAGAGTGAAGCTGGAATGTGGTGGAAGTGTGTTTGTGGTGATTTCAAAACCTGATTCATCAAATCTACCATGAGTGTGTTTCTGCCTGTGCTGGAAGATCAGGTGAAGACAAATCTGCCTGATACAGTTAAAACACCATGCTAAACCTTCCAGAAGTATTTATCATTCGAGTGGATAAAAATTATGGTTTATCGATTACAATTATGAGGTCTTTAATCAGTAAGAATCAGTTCATTTCAAACAATCTGAAACTGTATTTATACATTTCACTTGGATGTCCTGTCACCGTGGTTACGCACCCAGCCTGTCACCGTGGTTTACACATCTCTATGTGTGTGTGTGTGTGTTTCTGGAGAGGACGGTCTGTGTGTGTGTGTGATGAGGATGTGTGTGTGTGTGTGATGAGGATGGGTGTGTGTGTTGATGAGGATGGGTGTGTGTGTGTGTGGGCAGAGCTAATCTGTGTCTGGTGAATCACCTTGGTTGATCCTTAATGAACTATCCTACTCTGTCTCCACGTCTCTGCTCAGATCAATACTACATGTGGTACGGACTGTGTGTGTCTGCTGTGTGTGTGTGTGTGTGTGTGCTGTGTGTGTGTGCTGTCTGTGTGTGTGTGTGCTGTCCAGCAGTGTAGCAGGAGACAGTGTAGGTACGTCAGTCTGGTGATACTGCTGGTCACAGCTGGGCAGCTGCTATTCAAGCTTGGAGTCACAATCAGACTCCTCTATAAACCTCCCCTGCTCTCTCTCTCTCTCTCTCTCTCTCTCTCTCTCTCTCTCTCTCTCTCTCCCTCCCACTCCACTCCTAATGGAGTGCAGATAGCTTCAGACCTGTCTGTAGATTCCAGAGATCATCTCTGAGGCTGGAGGGCTGCAGGGTCTGAGGCTGGAGGGCTGCAGGGTCTGAGGCTGGAGGGCTGCAGGGTCTGAGGCTGGAGGGCTGCAGGGTCTGAGGCTGGAGGGCTGCAGGGTCTGAGGCTGGAGGGCTGCAGGGTCTGATGCTGGAGGGCTGCAGGGTCTGAGGCTGGAGGGCTGCAGGGTCTGAGGCTGGAGGGGCTGCAGGATCTGAGGCTGGAAGGCTGCAGGGTCTGAGGCTGGAGGGCTGCAGGGTCTGAGGCTGGAGGGCTGCAGGGTCTGAGGCTGGAGGGCTGCAGGGTCTGAGGCTGGAGGGCTGCAGGATCTGAGGCTGGAGGGCTGCAGGGTCTGGATCCCAGATAGTTCATCTGTGTGTGATTGCTCCTCTTAATCAGACAAGGGCAGAACCTGTGATGCACAACCTCACCTCCAGACCTGTCCTGAACCTGCAGAGACCAGGGATGAGGCTGGGGGCTGGGGCTGGGGGCCGGGGGCCGGGAGAGGGAGACAGGAAGTGACAGAGGCAGGCAGGAAAAGACAGGAGGCAAAACAGGAAGTGACAGAGGGAGGCAGGAAGAGACAGACTGGAAGAAAGGGGGGGGTGGGGGGTGGGGGGGGGGGGGGGGGGGGTCAGCACTTATCAGAACATCTTTAGTGTGTGCAGGAGCAGTGATTGGCTGTGGTAGGAGGCAGGGTAGTGCTGGTCCAGCTGCCCAGAGGAGAGGCTCCCCCTAGGGGAGGAGGAACCATGTGCACTGGGGTCTGCTGCAGCTTGATGTGGCTGTGGAGGAAAATCACTGCTGCCTGATAACCAATCCTGGAGATAATGGAGAATAATGGAGATAATGGAGATAATGGTACATTCTGACAAACATGGGCTTTAGTGGCACAATGGGGGAACTGAGGTAGTCAGTCTATTATCTTCTCCTTCCTTTCTCCTCTCTCTCTACCTCCCCTCTGTCCATCTCCCTACCCCCCTCTCCCTCCCTCCTTCCCTTCCTCTCCCTCCTCCCCTCTCCCCCCCTTCCTCCTCTCCCCCTCCTCCCCTCTCTCCCTCCCCCCACCTCCCATCTTTATTTAACAGGGTCGTAGTTCTGGTCTCTTGGCTCTTCAGGCTCCTGTGACTTCATGTGTTGGTTTATGTGTTGAACACTGCAGCTGATGGAATGTGTTCATGGATGCTGGGGTTAGTGTGTTGTTAGTGTGTTGTTAGTGTGTTGTTAGTGTGTTGTTTAGTGTGTTGTTAGTGTGTTTGGAAGCACACAGTAAAATATTGACCATGACTTTGGGTTCTTTATGGTCACTGATTTTGTTATTATCTTTCAAATGCATTATTGTTTCTGTTTTTTGTGACCTCTGGACTGTAAGATTGGATGTGAGAGGCTAGGAGAGTAGGAGGTAGGAGGCAAGGAGAGTAGGAGGTAGGAGGCAAGGAGAGTAGGAGGCCTAGGAGAGTAGGAGGTAGGAGGCAAGGAGAGTAGGAGGCTAGGAGAGTAGTAGGTAGGTAGGAGGCAAGGAGAGTAGGAGGCTAGGAGAGTAGGAGGTAGGAGGCAAGGAGAGTAGGAGGTAGGAGGCTAGGAGAGTAGGAGGTAGGAGGCTAGGAGAGTAGGAGGTAGGAGACTAGGAGAGTAGGAGGTAGGAGAGTAGGAGAGTAGGAGGTAGGAGGCTAGGAGAGTAGGAGGTAGGAGACTAGGAGAGTAGGAGGTAGGAGACTAGGAGAGTAGGAGGTAGGAGGCTAGGAGAGTAGGAGGTAGGATACTAGGAGAGTAGGAGGTAGGAGACTAGGAGAGTAGGAGGTAGGAGGCTAGGAGAGTAGGAGGTAGGAGACTAGGAGAGTAGGAGGTAGGAGACTAGGAGAGTAGGAGGTAGGAGACTAGGAGAGTAGGAGGCTAGGAGGCTAGGTGAGTAGGAGGCTAGGAGGCTACGTAGGGTGGAGGGCTTGAGTAAGTAACATGGTTGTTATGGTAACAAGACAGAATATACCAAACCAAGATGTAGGATTGATTCAGACATTTGATCTCGATAGATTTGGTGAAAAACCTCCTGATAGAATCTTAAATCCCCTCGAACTTTTGCTAAAAAGGAGCCGAAAATCTCCAGATTTTCTGAGGATGTTTATTGTGACGAAGATAAACAAGAAGAAGACGTTTATCCTGTCTCTCCCAGGTGAAAATGACTGAAAGACAGGACAGACAGACAGACAGACAGACAGACAGACAGGCAGGCAGACAGGCAGACAGGCAGACAGACGGGCAGACAGACACTGTTCCACTGTTGAAGTGATCAGTCTGTCAGTCAGTGTTCCTCATTATCCTCTGGACAGTCAGGATAGTTTTATTAATGTGACTCAGGAGAGCTTTAGGGAAACATGTTTATTCATCTCAGCACCCAGGACAGGAGGTCCAGGTGTTCTGTTCTTCCTGAACACCCCCCCTCTCCACTCTGCTGCCAGGACACACACACACACACACTTACACACACACTCACACACACACACTCACGCACACACACACTCACACGCAATGAATATAGCCATTTCAAGAAGTTCACCCAAACGCACACAAATACATGTCCCCCTGCCACACACACACACACACACACACACACACACACACACACACACACACACACACACACACACACACACACACACACACACACACACACACACACACACACACACACACACACACACACACACACACACACAGGACACATAAAACACCCAAACACATCAGATAACTCTGAGCCACCATCATTAAATCTGACCTTTTCCAGTCGCCTGCTGGCAGGGGGGCCCCTGGCTGGGGGGCTGGGGGGGCTGGGGGGGCCGGGGGGCCAAGAGCCTTTGAGGATGGTTAGAAAGAGACTGGATGATTACTAGCAGCTCTAAGTGGTGTCTGTCCTGTACTGCTCCTTCTAGACCTGCTCCTAGTCTAGACCTGCTCCTGGTCTAGATCTGCTCCTAGTCTAGATCTGCTCCTAGTCTAGCTCTGCTCCTGGTCTAGATCTGCTCCTAGTCTAGACCTGCTCCTAGTCTAGATCTGCTCCTAGTCTAGACCTGCTCCTAGTCTAGACCTGCTCTTTCTAGATCTGCTCCTAGTCTAGATCTGCTCCTGGTTCAGACAGCAGGATCCTGTATGAGTGCTGGACTTCAGCTCTGTCCTGGTTCTGCTTCTGAAAGCTCCCAGCTGCCCAGTGAAACAGCAACACTTCAGACAGACGAGAGTCTGAGGATCACACACTGCAGCATCACCTGGGGTTCTTCACACACACACACACACACACACTCACACACTGACACACTCACACATACACACACTCACTCACACTACACACACACACACACGCTCATACACAGTCCTGGTGAAGTATGTGACAGGTGATTGGACACATGCTGCCCTCCTCCTCTCTCTCCTCCTCCTCTCTCCCTCTATCTCCCTCTTTCCTCTTCAATCTTCTCCCGCTTTCTGCAATATTCCCTCCCTCCCTCCCTCCCTCCCTCCCTCCGTCCCTCCCTCCCTCCATCTCACCCCTCCTCCTTGTCTGCTTCCTGTGGTCGTATTAACTTCTCCTCTCCTCATCCTGAGAGAGCAGAGAGTCCATGAATATCATTCACATCCTCCTGCTCCATAAAGGCATCAAATCACATTCATAATATCTTCATCTGTCTGTGTCTCTGCCAATCCCTGGCTTTGACACACACACACACACACACACGCACACATACACACACACACTCGCACACATACACACACACACTCGCACACATACACACACACGCACACACACACACACACACAGGCAGCTCCTGCACCTGCTCGATCTCACACACACACACACACACACACACACACACACACACACACACACAGGCAGCTCCTGCACCTGCTCGATCTCACACACACACACACACACACACACTTCATCCTCATCTCAATCAGCCACATGGTTGTCTCTCGTCCCTGAAGCTTCAGCTTCTAATCCTCTCCTGGATCTCAGGCAGAATTATGGACAAAACCTGATGGGAATGAAAATGAGGACGTAAGAAGCCTGATCTGCCATCTGCATGTGTCAAGGTGACTATAGCTATGGAGGGGGGAGAGAGAGAGAGGGAGGGAGGGAGAGGGGGAGGGAGGGAGGGAAGGAGGGAGAGAGGGGGAGGGAGGAGAGAGAGCGAGGGAGAGAAGGAGGTAGGGGAACGAGGAAGGGAGAGGGGGAAAGAGGGAGAGGGGGGGGGAGGGAGGGAAGGAGGGAGAGAGGGGGAGGGAGGGGAAGGAGAGAAGGAAGGAGGGAGAGGGGGAAGGAGGGAGAGAGGGGGAGAGAGAAAGGGGGAGACCTTGAGATGGGGAATGAGAGAGACAGAGAGATAAGAAGTGAGATAGTTCTTCTAATTCACAGCTTCTGGCAGCCTTCATTCTCATGGTGATGAGATGGAGGGAGTCTGTGATGTCACACTGAGGGTCAGAGTTCAGAGGAAGCCAACACAACCACCAGCAGACACCAGGCAGGAAATGACACGTTCTGGATGTTTCTGAAGTACCGGTGCTTTAGGTGTGTGTGCGTGTGTGATGTGTGTGTGTGTGCGTGTGTGTGTGTGTGTGTGTGTGTGTGTGTGTGCGCTGCTCTCTACAGTGCTGCTCTCTGCAGTGCTGTGAAGAAGCTCATATGGGATCATCAGGACTAGCTCCGTCTCAGGGGAACAGGGAGACCCAGTGAGACCAAACAAGTGCACAGTAAATGAAAGTGAGGGGTTAAGAGTGTTGATGGCTGCAGGGTTAGAGGAGGGGTCATAACCTCTGACCCCCTGAAGTGCTCCGCCCCCCTCACTTCTTCTACCCCCCACAAAACACCCAGAACAAGAGGATTCATTAACTCCCCAATCACAACACAGTCAATGATAGTCCTGTAGTAAACCAGCACACACACTCTCACACACACTCTCACACACACTCTCTCACACACACTCTCTCACACGCACTCTCTCACACACACTCTCACACACACTCTCTCACACACACTCTCTCACACACACTCTCTCACACACACACTCTCTCACACACACTCTCTCACACAAACTCTCTCACACACTCTCACACACACTCTCTCTCACACACTCTCTCACACACTCTCTCTCACACACTCTCACACACACTCTCTCTCACACACTCTCTCACACACACACTCTCTCACACACACACACACACACACACTCTCTCTCACACTCACACACACACACTCTCTCTCAAACTCTCTCACACACTCTCTCTCACACACACACACACACTCTCTCTCCCCCCTTCATTGTTGTACTCTCTCTCTTTACTGATTCTCTTTCACACACCAACACGCTGACGCACAGAACCAATACTTCCTGTCTCTTCCTGTTTCTTCCTGTCTCTCTTCGTGTCACTTCCTGTCCTCCAGCTCCGCCTGTCTGATCAGAATTCCCGTCAGAAACGAGCGAATGTCTAAATCACAGGAAGCAGATTGGTCAGATTGGTCACGCATGCTGCTGCATCTAAACACACTGCAGGCTCAATCACCATGAACACACCTTCTGTACGAGGATCACACACACCACACACCACACACACACCACACACCACACACACACCACACACACACCAGACACACACACACACCACACACACACCATACACACACCACACACACACCACACACACACCACACACACACCACACACACACACCACACACACACACACACACACACACACCACACACACACCACACACACACACACTACACACACACACACACCACACACACACCACACACCACACACACACACCACACACCACACACACACACACACACACACACACACACACACCACACACACACACACACACACCACACACACACACACACACACACACACAACACACACACACACACACACACACACACACACACACACACACACTACACACACACACTACACGCACACACCCTCTCTCTCCCTTATTGTGTCTCTGAAACAGAGATCACAACTTGAGGACAGAAATCCTGTTTTTCACTGTTGGATTAGTTCAGCCTTATTATGGGATGCATGTGGTAGCTTTGTCCGTCATGGCAACGTGGCTTTGTGTGCTTATTGATCGAACACTTGAGACTGTTAATGAGTAGGGGGCTCTGCGTGTGTGAGTGTGTGTGTGGTGTGGTGTGGTGTGTGTGTGTGTGTGTGTGTGTGTGTGTGTGTGTGTGTGTGTGTGTGTGTGTGTGTGTGTGCGTGCGTGCGTGTGTTAGTCTGTTCAGTGTAGCTGCAGAGCCGATCAATAAGCACTTTCAGTTAAACACTAATTAAGTCATTACAAGGCTGCCCTGCTGACAGTTCCCTGCCCCTCCTCTCCTCACACACACACACACACAGTCACCACACACTCACACACACGTACACACACACCACACACACACACAGTAACAGCAGGCAGCTCATTTGCACAGTCAGATTTAAACAGGGACACTTTCTTTTGTGAAAGTCCTCTTCCTCAGTTGGATCCTGGTGATGAAGTTCCAGTCATTATATGCAGAACCAGCTCAGGGTCAGACCTTCATCAGACCTTCATCAGACCTTCATCAGATCTTCAT
This sequence comes from Neosalanx taihuensis, assembly GCA_030340665.1. Taxonomy (NCBI): domain Eukaryota; kingdom Metazoa; phylum Chordata; class Actinopteri; order Osmeriformes; family Salangidae; genus Neosalanx; species Neosalanx taihuensis. The sequence continues at coordinate 1,762,972 of CM059315.1, forward strand.
CACAACAGATTAGATTAGACTGGCAGACAGAAGATCATTTCACCTAATGATGCCTTCGTTTACAATTGAATGTCAGTCACATTAAACTTAGTTCCGTGTTTTAATTAATGTGAGTCATAATGAGTCATAACATGACATTTGATGCTGTAGTCTTGCTCTTTCTCTATCTCCCTCTCCCTCTATCTCTCTCTCTAGCTCTCTCTCTCTCTCCCTCTATCTCTCTCTCTCTGTAGCTACCTCTCTCTCTCTCTCTCTCTCTCTCTCTCTCATTAAACTAGTTAATTTGAAGACAGAGAGAGAAAGTGAGCGAAAGAGAGAGACAGAGGAAAAAAGAGACAGAGAGCTGAGGTCTCCAGTCTAATGACACTGGCAGACAGACAGACAGACAGACACATACAGACAGATGCAGGCAGACAGACAGACAGGGTGTGAGACAGCGACAGGTCTTGTCTGTGTCAGATGTGTATCTCCGAGGCAGGGAGATGTTAATAAGTGAGTCAGTCTTGGCAGCAGAACTCACTGCCTCACTGCCTCATTAGCATAAAGCTATTTATTAGGATGATTTCCCCGGCTGAGAGAAACAGGGTCTCGGTGGTGGGACCAGGGGGAGACGTGGGGGGGGGGGGGGGACAGGGGGGAGACTGGGGGAGAGGCAAGGGCTCAGGGCATCATGTCAGGGGCACGTTGCCATGGCAGCAGGATGGGAGGGAGGATGGGAGGAGGCAGGATGGAGGGAGAGTCACAGACAGAGAGACAGACATGTGATTGGACAGACATTAGCAGACATGTGATTGGACAGGCAGTAGCAGACATGTGATTGGACATACATTAGCAGACATGTGATTGGACAAGCATTAGCAGACATGTGATTGGACAGGCATTAGCAGACTGACTTTCTAATGGAAATTCTTCCATCTGAAATCCTGTGTGTCCTGTACTTTGTCAGCTCTGCCACTAGAGGGCAGGATCACAAGGGAGCAATGCTGCTTTCCTTCAGACTACCATACACACAGTCCTGCTGGTGACACACACACACACACACACACACACACACACACAGGTTCTCTCTCTCCCTCTCCCACACACACTTCTAAGAAGCTCACTACCTCTAAATGTCATGATTGATTGTAGTAAATAAATGATGAGGCCAACCCTGGCCCTGGAGAGGAGTGTGTGTGTGTGTGTGTGTGTGTGTGTGTGAGTGTGTGCGTGTGTGTGTGTGTGTGTGTAATTGTGACTGCAAATATGAAATATTACTTCACTTACTACTTTACTGTAATACACATGATCCTATTGAAGAACAATTCACACTTTAAATATACTTAGTGAACAGAATAACTATTATCAGTCTGTTTAAAGTAATACTTGGTGTCTTTGTTACCATGGAGAGGGTTTCCAGACAGACACACACTCTCTCCCTGAGGCTTTGTGACACACACACACACACACACACACACACACACACACACACACACACACACACACACACACACACACACACACACACACACAGACACACACACACACACACACACACACACACACACACACACACACACACACACACACACACACACACACCTACATGACTGTGGGGAGCTTAATTGGCTGATTAACATTTGTTCTTATTTGAATCTGGATGGTGTTAAGTGACTTGAGGATGAACTCAGTTTAAAGGCTGATGAGTGACGTCACCTTCTGTCATGATCAACACACTAGCTCCCTCTGCTGGAAGCTTTGGGACCTTACATGTTCATACCTAATTTACCGAAATGATTACATTCAGTTGTCACTGGACTAACTTCACCTTTTTATGTGGCTGGTACACATCCAACACCTGATTTTTGTATATATCATTTTTATAAAAGCGTAAAAAAAGATTTTGTGGAAAAAAGATTCACCCAAAAAGAAAGACAAAAAAACGTTTATAAAGTTACAATTTTAGGGGCAAAACATTTGGCGTAAAATATTAAAAACGTTTAACTTTAACTAAAGTCATTATAAACCTGACTATATTTCTAACTGAGTGAAGGGTGTGGACCTTTAACACGTCATCGCATCATTTACACATCAAACCTCACAGGAGGGAAACTTGAGAATAGAATTAGTCCCTCTTGTAACACGACAGAATGAACACCAGATGGCGACAAAACAACACGTATCAATGGAGTCTAGTTTCTTGTGACGGAAAATCCCATGTTAATGTAGTGCGTCCTTTTGACCACTAGATGGAGGCATTGGCCTTTCTAAGTTAGTCGACCCGCAATGAAGAACTTTGAGTATCAGAGATGTTTCACTGTGATGATTACGGACCTGAAAGAGACCCTCCAGGGTGTGAAGCCCAGTTTAGTGATGAAGTGTTGAATGATCTGTGCCCACATGAAGCTTCTTACAGCAGGACTGCCCCCTTTAAACCAGCAGGGGCTGAGAAAGACATTTAAACTGTCTTGTAGAGAAGGCTTGTGTGTGTGTGGTCATGTGTGTGTGTGTGGTCATGTGTGTGTGTGGTCATGTGTGTGTGTGTGTGTACATTTAGTCATGACCGAGCTTGTATAGTTCATCACCCTACCCCACCCCTACCCCACCCCTGCCCCACCCCTACCCCACCCCTACCCCAGCCCTACCCCAGCCCTACCCCACCCCTACCCCACCCCTACCCCACCCCCCACCCCAGCCCTACCCCAGCCCTACCCCAGCCCTACCCCACCCCTACCCCACCCCTACCCCAGCCCTACCCCACCCCCAGCCCTACCCCACCCCTACCCCACCTACCCCAGCCCTACCCCACCCCTACCCCAGCCCTGCCCCACCCCTACCCCAGCCCTACCCCAGCCCTACCCCAGCCCTACCCCAGCCCTACCCCACCCCTACCCCAGCCCTGCCCCCCTGTCACTGCCCCCCTGTGAGCCCAGAGCTCATCCATCTGATGCGGTTGTTAGGACGTTTTGTTGGGGTGTGGTGGCAGGTGAGGGGGCGTCTCCCTCTGGGCCCCCAGCGCTCCCCTGACCCCCCCGCCCCCCCAGACTCTGCCCCCCCCCCCTTCTATCTCTCTCCAGTCTGGATCCTGATCAGTGTTTCTGGAGGATGTTTCTGCTGTGTTTACTCAGCTCACAGTATGGTGATCTGAAGACCTTCAGTGGAAACACTGTTGATGGATATTGAACCTTCCTCTGCCCCCCCCTCCCCTCTCTCTGACTGCTTACAGTAAAATAGTCTTTACCATTCTTAAAAGATCCATTTCTCCTCCCTCTCTCTCTCTCTCTCTTTATTTCTCTTTATCTGATTCTGTTAGCATTGATCTGTGGCCCCGGGTCTCCTGTGTGTGTGAGTGTGTGTGAGTGTGTGTGTGTGTGTGTGTGTGTGTGAGTGTGTGTGTGTGTGTGTGTGTGTGTGTGTGTGAGAGAGTGTGTGAGTGTGTGTGCGTGTGAGTGTGTGTGCGTGTGTTTAATAAGTGTGCTTCGTCAGTGAGTAAGGATCCATGTAGACCCAGCAGTGTTCCCAGTGCTGTGTCCTGGGGTGGGCTAGTGTGTTGATCACTAACAACACACACACACACCCACACACCCACACACCCACACACACACACACACCAACACACACATACACAGAGCGAGGCAGCCAATCCCTGAAGGACCCTGGCAGAACAGAACAAGGCTGTTTTCCTCTCTGCTTGACCAGGTTGTTATTAGCAGCAAGAGGGAGGTGTGGGGGAGGGGGGGGGTAATTTCCCCTCCCCATGGTCGCCATGACACCCTTGTGCAAGGGCAATCGATGCTCAGGCGATACCATTTGATATATGTTACTGCCGATGGCCTGGGTGATTCATGTGTGCTGTACTGTGGCCTGAGTGTGTGGGTGTGTGTGTGTGTGTGTGTGTGTGTGTGTGTGTGTGTGTGTGTGTGTGTGTGTGTGTGTGTGTGGGTGTGGGTGTGGGTGTGGGTGGGTGTGGGTGTGTGATGGTGTGAGGGAGAACACTATAGAACATTAGAACACTAGAACACTAGAAAACTAGAACATTAGAACACTAGAACATTAGAACACTAGAACATTAGAACATTAGAACACTAGAACATTAGAACACTAGAAGACTAGAACATTAGAACACTAGAACATTAGAACACTAGAAGACTAGAACATTAGAACACTAGAACATTAGAACACTAGAACAGTAGAACATTAGAACACTAGAACATTAGAACACTAGAACACTAGAACATTAGAACACTAGAAAACTAGAACATTAGAACACTAGAACATTAGAACACTAGAACACTAGAACATTAGAACACTAGAAGACTAGAACATTAGAACACTAGAACATTAGAACACTAGAACACTAGAACATTAGAACATTAGAACACTAGAATATTAGAACACTAGAAGACTAGAACATTAGAACACTAGAACACTAGAACATTAGAACATTAGAACACTAGAACATTAGAACACTAGAAGACTAGAACATTAGAACACTAGAACATTAGAACATTAGAACACTAGAACACTAGAACATTAGAACATTAGAACACTAGAATATTAGAACACTAGAACACTAGAACATTAGAACATTAGAACACTAGAACATTAGAACACTAGAACATTAGAACACTAGAACACTAGAACATTAGAACATTAGAACACTAGAATATTAGAACACTAGAAGACTAGAACATTAGAACACTAGAACATTAGAACATTAGAACACTAGAACATTAGAACACTAGAAGACTAGAACATTAGAACACTAGAACATTAGAACACTACAAAGGAAAAGAGAAATATTGAACATTTCACAATCAGCCACTTCTGGATGTTTCCATCAATAACAGGATTTCCTCCAATCAAACAGGACGCATCACTTCCTCCTGCGATCCTCCTGACATCTTTGTTAGCAGACAGGGACACATTTGGACAGCGCTCCACAGGAAGTGAGGTTCTGTTTCCTGTTTGTTTGTGAGCAGCACATCCTGCCTGTAGGGATCTGGACAGGTGGTCTGGGGGGGGGGGGGGGGTCCTTCTTTCCATTCTTCTCTCCTCTCCTAACCTCCTCCTTCCTTAACACATCAGCCAGCTCACTGTTCTTCCCTGTATTGACCTGAACTCAGGTGACACTAATCACCTGTTCTGATCCCAGCTGGGATGTTTCATTGCTGCTCAGTGATGCTCAGCTTCCATCTGGAACATTATTGTTCCTCATGGACACTAAGTGATGATGTCACATGTCTGATAATAGAGATTGATTTGAGGAGAATCTCTGGTTTGTCTTTATTCACACTCTTGGTCTCCTCTTTGACTCTGTGCCAAATCAATTCAGAACCCCCCCCCCCAACTCCCCCCCAACCCCCCCCCACTCCTACCTCCCCCCCCCCCCCCTCCTGTGTGTGTATATCTACATAATGATATTTTTGTGTGCATGTGTGTATAAGTGCGTCAGTGTTTTGTGTGTGTATGAATCCGTAATGAGATCATGTCTATGTGGGTGTGCATATTAGATCAGAAATGAGGAGGCAGGAATATATAAGCATGTGAGCAGTGGATTTTGGTGAGGTGTGTGTGTGCAAATATCTTTACACATGTGTATAGAGTGTGTGTGTGTGTGTATAGTGTGTGTGTATAGTGTATAAGACCTTTCAGAAGTGAGTTCCAGTATAGAGCCTTGGCGTTCTGGGGGGGGGGGGGGGGCTGGAGGCTGCAGATATGTTGTATGTTGTAGGACATGAAAGGTCATGTATGACATGATTAAGCGTGTTCTTTATGAAGAGCCT
>CM059315.1:1771236-1793736 GCA_030340665.1 Neosalanx taihuensis
TTATGAAGCCCTGAGCTGATCTGAATCAGACAGTCACTTTGTTTTACTTCTTCTTTCTAAATGCTTCACAAAGCAAACGACCAAAGTGAGAAGTGAAGGATTCTGGGATCTGCTTCAGGCCAAGTAGTTAGAAGGTTGTGCAATGATCCTCCCCCTCCTCCCCCCTCTTCCCCTCTCTGTTTATATCCTTGTTCTCCATATTCCTTCCTTTCCAGTATTTTTCTCCATCCCTCCCCTACCTGCACTCCACCTCTCTCTCTCTCCCTCCCTCTCTCCCTCCCTTCCTCCCTCTCTCCCCCGTCTTCTCTCTTATCCTCCTCAAGTTATATCTTGTTTTTCATTATTTTGTTTATCTGGAAATGAAGATTGACCTTCCTCCCCTCCTCCCCTACCCTCCCCTCCTCCCCTCCCCTCCCCTCCCCTCCTCCCCTCCCCTCCCTTCCTCTTCCTCTCCTCCCTCTTTGTTCCTTCATCTCTTCATCCTCTTCTGCCTCTCTGTCTCCAGCTCAGGGCTAATTAGGAAGATGTCTTCCTGATCAATAGGCTTCCCCCTGAGAGGATCTTCAACAGCCACCAAGACTGCTGCATGGATGTGTGGCTCAGTGTGTGTGAGGGGGATCCTTCATCCTGCGTGTGTGTGTGTGTGTGTGTGCGTGTGTGTGTGTATTTGTGTGTGTGTGTGTGTGTGTGTGTGTGTGGAGGGGGGAGAGCTTCTAAGCATATCATGCACATGAATGGCAGTTTATAATACCAAATACATTTAAATGTGTTTTTTTCTATTGTCTATATTTGGCCTTCCTGTCGGATTTGAAATATAGGTTTTATGTACCTGAAGTCATTTGTATTCAGTTGAGAAACAGCAGCAGTAACATTTGTCTCCATGTCTCACAAAGCTCCTCCCAGCTTACATAATTAATGCTGTAAATCAGATTAATGTTCCTATTTAAATATCCTGAGGTCTCCCTATGCCTCGGGGTCAAACTCTGACAGCAGATCAACACTTCACTGCTGAATGAAGAACAACTCATGAAACTGATGAGTTACTTCAACTAAACCCTGATTAGGTGTTAATCAGATGAAGACAGGTGTGTGTGTGTGTGTGTGTGTGTGTGTGTGTGTGTGTGTGTGTGTGTTGTTGTGTGAGTGTGTGTAGCGCTGAGGACCTGAGCTGTTAACAGAGATGTGTATCTGCAGAGGCTGAGGTAGGGGGGAGGCTGAGTCTGAGGCAGGGGGAGAGGCTGAGGCAGGGAGAGAGGCTGAGGCAGGGAGAGAGGCTGAGTCTGAGGCAGGGAGAGAGGCTGAGGACTGAGGCAGGGAGAGAGGCTGAGGACTGAGGCAGGGAGAGAGGCTGAGTCTGAGGCAGGGAGAGAGGCTGAGTCTGAGGCAGGGAGAGAGGCTGAGGACTGAGGCAGGGAGAGAGGCTGAGGACTGAGGCAGGGAGAGAGGCTGAGGACTGAGGCAGGGAGAGAGGCTGAGGCAGGGAGAGAGGCTGAGTCTGAGGCAGGGAGAGAGGCTGAGGACTGAGGCAGGGAGATAGGCTGAGGACTGAGGCAGGGAGAGAGGCTGAGGACTGAGGCAGGGAGAGAGGCTGAGTCTGAGGCAGGGAGAGAGGCTGAGTCTGAGGCAGGGAGAGAGGCTGAGGACTGAGGCAGGGAGAGAGGCTGAGGACTGAGGCAGGGAGAGAGGCTGAGTCTGAGGCAGGGAGAGAGGCTGAGTCTGAGGCAGGGAGAGAGGCTGAGGACTGAGGCAGGGAGAGAGGCTGAGGCAGGGAGAGAGGCTGAGTCTGAGGCAGGGAGAGAGGCTGAGGACTGAGGCAGGGAGAGAGGCTGAGTACTGAGGCAGGGAGAGAGGCTGAGGACTGAGGCAGGGAGAGAGGCTGAGTCTGAGGCAGGGAGAGAGGCTGAGTCTGAGGCAGGGAGAGAGGCTGAGGACTGAGGCAGGGAGAGAGGCTGAGGACTGAGGCAGGGAGAGAGGCTGAGGACTGAGGCAGGGAGAGAGGCTGAGGCAGGGAGAGAGGCTGAGTCTGAGGCAGGGAGAGAGGCTGAGGACTGAGGCAGGGAGAGAGGCTGAGTCTGAGGCAGGGAGAGAGGCTGAGTCTGAGGCAGGGAGAGAGGCTGAGGACTGAGGCAGGGAGAGAGGCTGAGGACTGAGGCAGGGAGAGAGGCTGAGGACTGAGGCAGGGAGAGAGGCTGAGTCTGAGGCAGGGAGAGAGGCTGAGTCTGAGGCAGGGAGAGAGGCTGAGTACTGAGGCAGGGAGAGAGGCTGAGGACTGAACAGAGATCACAGCTGTTCCTTCTCCATCATGTTCAGAGCAGCTGAAGTCTCTGAGGTCTTGTTAAACATTCAAGGAATTAAGGCTCACTAAACTGTCCCCCTGTGCCATTACTGTAACCAAGGTGGGGGTTTTATTATGTAGCTACCGGCAATAAGACTTTTTTGTGAATGTGTGTGTGTGTCTGTGTGAATGAATGTGTGTCCTCGCTGTGTGAGACAGTAGTGTGTGTGTGTGTGTGTGTGTGTGTGTGTGTGTGTGTGTGTGTGTGTGTATGCTAGTCAGAAACAGAAACGTCTTTACTTTTCGAGAGTTTCAAGGTGAGAAAAAGGTTCTTTTCCATCGAACAGGAAGTGGAAACAAGTTCTGTATCTAGAAAGTGAAATCTTCAAACACTAAAGAGTTGTATTTGTAATTAGTTGAATATTTGAACATGAACGTAAACAGATGTATTGATGATCTGTCATGGAGCTTAATGACTTGAGTGGGAGGAGCCTGTTGAGACTCGCTGCTGTTTAGGGAGCGGAAGATCTGGGGGGGGGTGGGGTCAGAGGAGTCATGTGACTGACAGGACCAGGAAGAGATGCTACATGTGTCTCTTTCTGTGTCGGGGGGTTTGGGGTGAAGTGAGGGGGTGTTTAACAGACTCACTCTGAGGTCAGAGGTCAGATGAGGGTCAGCTGACCCTCTCACGTCAACACACAGCAGAATCCTCCAGACTCAAAATCAAATCCTCTTTCAAGATGTCCAGCTTGTATTTTCTTGGTGACGACAGTTTCCACAGCGGACATTTGAACCATTCCTTCCCAGAGACGGATAAAAAGCACTGACTGGCTTAAGAAGAAAGAAATGGCAGTTTTATTTATTTTCATAAAATGGTGATTAAACTGTGGTTTCTATGAAAGCCACTCCAGATGTACGTCAACATTCTGTTCTTAATCACCTTGAGCTTTTATCCTTGCTGCTTTCCTGGGTTTGAAACCTCCTGTGAGTTTAGCTTGGTTATATTATGAGCTTAAAGGACTAGATCAGCTCTTTGTCCAGATCTCTCCCTTCTCACACATCCCCGACCTTCGATTCAAGGTCGCCTTCATCATTCGAACCGTTTCCACCTCCTCCTCTTCCTCCTGCACGGTGCTTGAAGAAGCTGGGTGTCGTCTGGGGACAAAAGCTTTCCGTTTCTCTCGAACGTCAGTTTGTCTCCATGCATGAACTCCTCCATGTTTCAGCCCTGTTAGTATCTATATTCCACCTTAACTCTTCCTCCCTGTCTCTGGTGGCCTGTGTTTGGTCTGAATGGGGTGAACAGCTCCCCCTGATGCAGGGTGGGGGGGGGGGGGGGGGGGGGGGGGGGGTTTAGTGTGTGTGTGGGGGGGGGTCCGTCCCTGGAGGAGGGGATCCCTCACTGAATTGCTCCTTCCAAGGTTTCTTCCATTCTTTCTCCTCTAATGACTTTTTCTGGGAGTTTTTCCTCGTCTTCCTTCAGGGTTCAGGCTGGTTAAGAGGCAGTTCTATGGGCAGATGTGAAGCCCTCTGTGACACTGCTTGTAAAAAGGGCGATACACATAAATATCGATGTTGATCCGCTGTAGGAGTGATGGGAGGTTTACTGAGTTCAGAACACCTCACTGTACGTTAGCATCTAACATGGGGAGTCAAGTGGCTCAGCGGTTAGGGAATCAGGCAAGTAATCAGAAGGTTGCAAGTTTGAATCCTGGCCGTGCCAACATGATGTTGTGTCTTTGAACAAGACACATACAGACACACACACAGACACATACGGACACACACAGACACACACATACAGACACACACACACACACACACACACACACAGACACACCCTCACTCTCTCTGTGTCTCAGTGCCATCCTGTGCTGTGCTGTTCCCAGCAGAATAATGGCAGTTATATAACAGCTTCTAGAACAGAGGATCCTTCTAGATTCATCCCTGTCGTAAACAACAAATCACTAAGTCATTTTCAGAGGCTTTCTGTCAACAAGCCCCACTCCCCCTTATCCCCCTGCACCCCCCCACCCCTGTACCGCTATAAAATAGATAGAGCTTGTATCTGCGGGGGGGAGGGGAGGGGGGGACAGGGGAGGAGGGGGAGGTGAAACGAGAGCAGAAGACAGGCTTTTGTGTGTGTGTGAGAGAGAGAGAGAGAGAGAGAGAGAGAGAGAGAGAGAGAGAGAGAGAGAGGGAGAGAGAGGGAGAGAGAGAGAGAGAGAGAGAGAGAGGGAGAGACAGACAGAGTCTAATGTACTTCACCCTCACAGCAGTATCATCCTCAGACCCACCAAGCTGAACTTGGTTAAACTCATCATAGTGACTCATTTCCAGTACTCAGGTGCAGCTTCCTCATGGTTCTTCTGAACAGATGATCTGTGCTGCACCAGCCTGCAGCCTGAGAGAGCATCAGGCCAGCCTGAACAACAGACTCCACATTAACATAATCCACACATCAAAGCTTGAGCAGTAAACTGCACAGCATCTGCTAACATCTGATAATTAAATCAAGACAACTAGGTGACCTCCTGATTACATCATTTTTCAGTTTGCCAGACACAATTCGTTCATATTTCCTCTCCTGCAAATGTTCTCCTGAGAAGCAGCACAAGGCTGATCCAGTCCAGACTAACTCCGGGACCACAGTTCTGGAGGATCTGACCCACAGTGTGGAGCCTCTCTGGGCCTCTAATAGCTGCTGTCTGCCCTGCCAAGTGAACACTGAGAGAACTGCAAGAGTTATTTCATCTCCAGGGAAACACAATGTAGGAGCTCTAAATTGGCCAAGACCAGTTATAGGAGAGAGAAGGGGGGAGAGGTGGAGGGGGAAAGAGGTGGAGAGAGAGAGGGAGAGGGAGAGAGGGGGAGAGATGGAGAGGGAGAGGGATAGGGGGAGGTGGAGAGAGAGGGAGAAAGGGAGAGATGGAGGGAGAGGGAGAGAGATGGAGAGAGGGAGAGATGGAGGGAGCATGTTAAACAATTATCAAGTGAAAGGCGTTAGAAATGTGCCTTCTTAATGCTGTAATGCTTCAATCTGATGTAACGATGAGAGTTGAATACCCCTCCAATCTGGCAGAGCAGAAGGACAGTTCCAGTCTGCTCTCCCTCTCTCTCCCTCTCTCTCTCTCTCTCTCTCTCTCTCTCTCTCTCTCTCTTCTCTCTCTCTGTCTCTCTCTCTCCCTCTGTCTCTCTCTCTCTCCCCTCATCTCTCTCCCTCTCTCTCTCTCCATCTGTCTCTCTCCTCTGTTTCTCTCTATCTCTTCTCTCCCTCTCTCTCTCCCTCTGTCTCTCTCTCTCCTTCTGTATCTCTCTCTCCCTCATCTTTTTCTCTCTCTTTCTTCACTCATTTAGCCTCCCTTTCACTGCTGGCATGAAGAAATCAAGGACGTGTCTCGCTTCACAGATCCACAATTACCTCTGGCCTCCCAGACACACTGGGAGATGACCCTGGAACAAAGAACCTGACGAGGGGTTACAGGAGGAGAGAGGGCGGGGGGGGGGGACCAGGGGGGAGGAGGAGAGAGGAGGAGAGGAGTGGGGGAGGAGGAGGAGACAGAGGCACGGAGAGAGACAGAGGGACAGAGTTAACCACTGACAGACACAAACAGAGATACAGAGAGGATAAAACCTGCAGACATCAAGTAGTAAGACAGTCAAATAAAGACCAACACCAAATGTTAAGAAACAGGAAATTGGGAAGAACCCTTCAGTAATATCACTCTTCCTCCTCTCACACTCATATTCTCTTCCTCCCCTCTGGTTTGGTAGAAGCCAATTTCATTGTAAGGACAGATCAATGGAGAGATATATTGTCTTTTGTGGCTCCACCCTCTTAATCAATTAATCTATAATAGAAGGGAGATTCCTCTTAAAGGGCCAGCGTCTGTATTAACAGGTGTTAGATGGACAGACAAAGCTCTCTCCCTCTCTCTCACACAAACATCCTCTACATAGCTACAATTACAAGTGATATTTAAGTGAGGTTATATTAATATTATAGACATACAGTCTGACATACTTATTATACCTCAGTATATTCTAACCAGCCTACAGAAAACAGCTGTTTTTCCAGTTCAGATGACTGATTTTTCCCAACATTCAAATGGACATTTTTATGGCCACAGTGTAAAATCATGCTAAACTGCACTATCATTTCCTGTGATTTATAGGAAGTGGAATTGGGTTCTGACACGTTGGGAATAAATTATACAAACTCAAATAAGATGTCAGGTGCTTTAAAACATTGACCAATGTCTCACTCTGTCTTACTAACACCTCCTCAGGCAGGAATGCTGCCTTGATATCATGTTTAGAGCTGGACTCCAGCAGAGGGACTGATGGGAAATGTGGTCAAGTAACATTTGGTTGAGATATTTATATCCGTCTCCGTCTCCATGGTAATCCCAGTTAGTCTTCTTCCAGCAGAATGTTGTCACTTAAGATGAACATCTCTAAAATAATGTCGACAGCAGCTCCAGTTAAGGCAGTTCTTCAACACTTTCACAAACATACAAACACCACTAAATAATCTGCGTGGAAATGGGGGGAGAAAACATAATTCTCTTAACTGGAACTGAGTGGATGCAGAATCCCAGGATGGAAGTCTCTCTGTGTGTTTATCAGCAGCATTCGTTTCTGCTTCAGTGTCCCAGGCGGGGTCGATCACTCCAGCCTCTGGCCTTGACCAGCATCCTGTTCTAGATGTCACTTTTAATGGTGAGCAGCTGATCTGAGGTAGTAAATCATGCTAGCAGAGCTTCAAGCACATCCCAGCCCCACAGTCTGTGAATGATTAGCTCCAGTCAGCTAGCAGACAGGCGAAGTGTTCCAAACACTGTGATGGACTCATGTTAATGTCCTCAACAACATTCAGCCACATTAAAACTACTGATGTGTTGTTTTGAATCTCTCTAATATATTTGTTTACTTTTGTTTAGAACAGCCTGCCTAAGAGCCAACTTTACTGTAGTTGTATTATCTGGGATAACGATGTGTTTTTGTTTGATAGGCAAAAAAGCTAATCGAGTCAATTAACTCACAGGATACTGTAGTTTAAAGGAGTCATTTACGAGACGTTTGTTTTTAACGATAGCTATCAATTGAGTTCACTACTGTTACTAAAGTTTTAGTTGCCCAGTAAAGCTTTAAGGGCCGGAGAATGACCCAAACATATGGGGTTATTCACATGAGTATCCATGTTTACAGGATTTGTATAAATGGTTTTAGGTTATAAATGGTCCCTCGTTAAGATCGAAACAGGTCTGTCATCGTTTAACTTCCTCTCAAATCACCCTTCCAGTTATAACCAGCATTCATGCTTCCCTGATAGAGGCAATAACCACCCCTGCCCCCCCTTGCCCCCCTTGCCCCCCCCCTACCCCCTACCCCACCCCCCAAACAAACAAGTGACAAATGATAGAAGCGTTTGTTCAGACAAACAGAACAGAGGTGAATCTCCCTCAGAGTCGATCCTGTCAGACATCTTACGAAGGTCACAAGCTCAAATGATTCAGCATCTGTTATCCTGCAAATCATCTGTCTGCAACAGCACAGCATGACTAATGAAACCAAGCCTTAAAAAACCAGCAGACCCCATCCTCACCCCTCCTCACCCTCTCCTCACCCCTCCTCACCCTCTCCTCACCCCTCCTCACCCCTCCTCACCCTCTCCTCACCCCATCCTCACCCTCTCCTCACCCCTCCTCACCCTCTCCTCACCCCATCCTCACCCTCTCCTCACCCCTCCTCACCCTCTCTCACCCCCATCATCACCCCCATCCTCACCTCTCCTCACCCTCTCCTCACCCCATCCTCACCCTCTCCTCACCCTTTCCTCACCCTCTCCTCACCCTCTCCTCACCCCATCCTCACCCTCTCCTCACCCCCTCCTCACCCTTTCCTCACCCTCTCCTCACCCTCTCCTCACCCCATCCTCACCCTCTCCTCACCCCCTCCTCACCCCATCCTCACCCTCTTCTCACCCCATCCTCACCCCTCTTCACCCCCTCCTCACCCCATCCTCACCCTCTCCTCACCCCCATCCTCACCCCCCCCCCTGTACTGTGCTCCCATCATAATATGACACATAATGCAGATAATTCGTCTACATTCATTGAGTGAGTAATTCTTCTGTCAGCTTCCTACAATTGTTTTACAGAAGCAGCAAACTAGCAACATCCGTCACAGCCTAGCGGAAATGTATTTACAGGGAAGCATCATCATGTTTTATTCAATTATGCAGTGGAGCTCGATTAATCAGTTTTGTAATTAAGTTAAACATGCACATGCATGAAACATGAGCTGAATGCCAAGGGTATTCCCAGCTCCAGAGTACAGGTGCTGTTCCTCAGAGCTGGTCATTAAAAAGGTGTTTCTACAGGTTAAATCAGTTCCATGATTCAAATGAAAGGGCTGTTATGATGCAGTAACAACTCTGTGTTGTGTACCTTTGTTCTTTAAAATGTCTAGAATTTAGAGAGTTGTTCTGTCGAAAAAAGAAAAGCAATTTATAGTTTCTGATTAAAGCCACTAAGATAGAAATTCCCCAATAATCAGATTGAATTCTAGGGTGTTTTGAAAGCGGTCTTCATATCAGAATATGTAATGTTACCACATTGATATGCATGACTCAGAGACCTTCCACTCTGCCAAGATCTGTGGGTGTCAAGAGCTGCAAATATGAGCGGGGATGTTGTGAATATGATCAGGGGATGTTGTGAATATGAGCAGGGATGTGGTGAATATGATCAGGGATGTTGTGAATATGATGAGGGATGTGGTGAATATGAGCAGGGATGTGGTGAATATGATGAGGGATGTGGTGAATATGATCAGGGATGTGGTGAATATGATGAGGGATGTGGTGAATATGAGCAGGGATGTGGTGAATATGATCAGGGATGTGGTGAATATGATGAGGGATGTGGTAAATATGAGCAGGGATGTGGTGAATATGATGAGGGATGTGGTGAATATGATTAGGGATGTGGTGAATATGATCAGGGATGTGGTGAATATGATGAGGGATGTGGTGAATATGAGCAGGGATGTGGTGAATATGATCAGGGATGTTGCTAATATGAGCAGGGATGTTGTTAATATGATCAAGAATGTGGTGAATATGATCAGTGATGTGGTGAATATGATCAGGGATGTTGCTAATATGAGCAGGGATGTTGTTAATATGATCAGGGATGTTGTTAATATGATCAAGAATGTGGTGAATATGATCAGGGATGTGGTGAATAAGATGAGGGATGTGGTGAATATGAGCAGGGATGTGTGAATATGAGCAGGGATGTGGTGAATATGATCAGGATGTTGCTAATATGAGCAGGGATGTTGTTAATATGATCAAGAATGTGGTGAATATGATCAGGGATGTGGTGAATATGATCAGGGATGTGGTGAATATGATCAGGGATGTTGCTAATATGAGCAGGGATGTTGTTAATATGATCAGGGATGTTGATAATATGAGCAGGGATGTGGTGAATATGATCAAGGATGTGGTGAATATGATGAGGGATGTTGATAATATGAGCAGGAATGTGGTGAATATGATCAAGGATGTGGTGAATATGATGAGGGATGTTGATAATATGAGCAGGGATGTGGTGAATATGATGAGGGATGTTGATAATATGAGCAGGGATGTGGTGAATATGATCAGGGATGTGGTGAATATGATCAGGGATGTGGTGAATATGATCAGGGATGTGGTGAATATGATCAGGGATGCTCTCTGTGTTCCAGCAGAGTGTCTCTATGTATCAGCCACATGACTCTCCTGTACTACAGGGGTAGCGTCTGCCAGCCAGACTCATAGCAAGACTACATTACCTTTCACCTCCCATCAGCTGGAGAAACAAGCTGGACCAAATGCACTGTGACATGCGTGTGTGTGTGTGTGGGGTGTGTGTGGTGTGTGTGTGTGTGTGTGTGTGTGCGTGTGCGTGTGGACAGCAGGATCTGTTAATATGAGCTGATTTACATTTAGATCCAGTCGATCTTGGCTCGTGCCTGAGTGCCAAAGTAAATGTTAAAGTTAATGAAAAGCAGCTTGAAATGAACATGGGCACTTTAATGACTAGTGGTGTGATAACAAACTGGAAATAGGCTTTTTGATGGTTGAGAATATAAGAATATATAGTTATTTGAAGATGAAAAACGAAAATGAAACAAAGATAAAATAATCCTTGATTTGTCCCGCAGTGGGGAAACTGCAGTTTTCTTAGTGTTTTGCCAATATTAGTCTGTGATAGATTACTCTTTTGTGTTATAAATAAATGCAAATAAACATGATCGATTATCAGTAAGACTGTGTCAAGGCATATTTTAAAACCTTTATGACCCAAACAGATTTATGTTCACGTCTAGAAGTAACTTATGTAAATAAGGGCTGAGTCTGATCTCTAAACTACAGAGTAAAATTTAAACTAATAACAAATAATGCGTTAAAACGGAAAGAAAAATAAATAATAATAATAAATAAAAGCCCATAATATATAATATATACATATATATAATATATACATAATTTATATATATATATATATCCAGCAGTATATATATAATATATATATAATATGTATATATATATAAAAATAAGAAGTTACGAAATGCATATGAATGTAGTGTTGTTCCTTTAAGACGGGCTGGATGAGGGGGGGGGGGGTGGCTTCACCAGCTCCGCGGCTCTGGAGGAGAACCGATCAGTTCAGTTATCCTGGAGAGGAGAAACAGAGAGGAGAGACAGAGAGGAGAGACAGAGAGGAGAGACAGAGAGGAGAGACAGAGAGGAGAGACAGAGAGGAGAGACAGAGAGGAGAGACAGAGAGGAGAGACAGAGAGGAGAGACAGAGAGGAGAGACAGAGAGGAGAGACAGAGAGATGAACAGAGACTCTGGACTCCTTCAGAGGATTTATACAGAGTTCCGCTGTATTGCGGGGTCTGGTTCATGTTCAGGATGCTGATCTGAAGAACCTAGAGAGAAGCTGAGACGCGCACATTAGTTTCTCCTGTTGCAGGACATCTTTAGAGGAATATAGAAGACGGAACCCGTCTTCAAACTGAGAGCCTTGTCCATCATGTCTCTATGATCTTCTGGATCATGTTGTTTCTCTGTTCTGGGCTGTGCTGGGAAGGATCTTAAGGAGGGTTTGACTTCCTAAAGTGACTGGATGATCCAGTTCTGAGGATCTTCGAGGATCTCTGGACAGATCTCTTCCCCTAACTGAGTAACATCAGAACATTATGGAGATGTTCTCCACCCTGGATGTTTTACTGCTGTTCTGTTTCTTTCTAAGTTCTGCTGCTGGTAAGTTCACATGTGATTTAATAGATGAAATAGATTGTGATGTTGATCAGATCTTCATTGATGACATTTTTAATCACCGTTAATAAAAACCAGCTTGTTTTGAAAGCCACTTGAATCGTTTCCTATTAGGAACAAGCCGCTCCTTCTAATGAGCGAAACCGTGTTTAGTAACTCGGCGTTACTGTACACGAATAGTAAAACTGAATAGTTTTATTCTAGTTAGTCTTATTACATTTCTACTAAAATCCTTCAAGTGGATGTTACAGATAAGCGCAACATTTTACTCCCGCTGTGAATCGGAGCTTTAACCACCTTCAGAGATTGTCAAGACTGGGATCAGAATCAGAATCAGGTTTATTCGCTGTGCAAGATTTACAAACATAGAATTCACCGTGGCAGAAATTAGTAAACATAGAACAGACAGTATATGTGGCATACTAATAAAAAATGACTATAATGTAAAATACAAAATACACAATAATTTTGATACAAAATAACATAGAACTGATAGAAGTACAGGTAGCCTAACATAGGCACAAAGTGGAATGGGTAGTGCGGTGATGAGGCTCTGAACAATCACAGAAAGAACTGTTATTCAGGACTGCCGGGGGGGGGGGGGGGGGGGGGGGGGGGGGGGGGAGGGAACAGCACTTCAATACTCTGGATGATGAGGGGGGGGGGGTGCTTGGAAATGGACGTCCTGAGATAACCTTGGCAACACGGTGACCTTAGTGACATACTACAGTGTTCTGAATAGCTGAGGAATGATAAAGGAAAGCTTAGTTTAAGTCTGTTTAGTTTAGTCTGGAAACTGCAATGATAAACTACCTGAAGGATAACTTCTACTGGAAATAATCTGCTTTTAGTTTTTCATATCAAGGACTGATGGGTTGAACTATATCTGGTAAAATCTCCTTCCCATGGCAGACTGGGGTTCTGCGTTCTTCTGCTCTCTCTCTCTCTGTGTGTGAGTGTCTGTGTGTGTGTGTGAGTGTGTCTGATGGGCTGCAGTGTGTCGTGGGCGCTGCCCCGCTGCTAAAGCAGAGTCTTTATGACGTTGTAAACATTGACTATGAACTGAGAGAAGCTCCATCTGGTAAAGAAGTCACTGTGTCTCCACATTCTCACAGGAACAACTGGAGCCTAGTGACTGTAGTTTGAACAGATATCTGTCTAGAACAGGGGACCCCCCCCCCTCACCTTTCTAGAACAGGGACCCCCCCCCCTCACCTTTCTAGAACAGGGCCCCCCTCCCCCCCTCACCTTTCTAGAACAGGGACCCCCCCCCCCTCACCTTTCTAGAACAGG
Organism: Neosalanx taihuensis; assembly: GCA_030340665.1. Taxonomy (NCBI): domain Eukaryota; kingdom Metazoa; phylum Chordata; class Actinopteri; order Osmeriformes; family Salangidae; genus Neosalanx; species Neosalanx taihuensis. The sequence goes on from CM059315.1 coordinate 1,784,146, forward strand.
GACCCCCCCCCTCATACTTTTGTTTTCCTCATGTCTCTGTATCCTCCACAACACCACCTGACAAAGGTTCAAAAATGCCTATCCCCCTCTCCAGTGTACTGCTGTTCAGTGTCTACCTCGTGTCTACTTAGAAGGTACCCTGGTTCAAACCCCGGCTGTGTCAACATGATGTTGTGTTCTTGGGCAAGGCACTTCACCCTTCAAGTGTGTGTGTCTACACCAGATGAAATCGCTTGTAAGAAATAATGAATTCCTCATTAAATTTTAGTAAAAGTTTTCCTCTCCACTCTTTAAATCTGGGTCCTCTGTGATAGAATTGAGGTAGAACACCTTGGTTATGATGGCCTCCTAGAAAACATAATAATCCTCTCCTCTCTCCTCCTCTCTCCTCTCCTCCTCTCCTCCCCTCTCCTCCTCTCCCCCTCTCTCCTCCCTTCCCCTCTCCTCTCCCCCTCTCTCCTCCCTTCTCCCCTCCTCTCCCCTCCTCCCCCCTCCTCTCCTCCCCTCCCCTCCCTTCCCTCTCCTCTCCCCCTCTCTCCCTCCCTTCCCCCCTCCTCTCCCCCTCCTCCCCCCTCCTCCCCCCTCCTCTCCTCCCCCCCCTCCTCCCCCCTCCTCCTCCTCCTCTCCTCCCCCCTCCCCTCCTCTCCCCCTCTCCCCTCTCCAGTTCTCAGGGATGACTTCCGCCAGACTCCCAGTGATGTGGTGGTAGCAGCAGGTGAACCAGCGGTGATGGAGTGTGTTCCTCCCAGAGGTCATCCTGAGCCTAGCATCTCCTGGAAGAGGAACAACGTCCGGGGTCAACGACCGAGACGACAGAATCACTGTAAGTCATGACATCATCATCATGACATCATCATCATCATGACATCATCATCTCCATGTGTCACATGGTTGGCTGGTGGCAGAGCAGTGTTGTGTGAATGAAGGTTCAGGGTTCTAGTCTGGGCAGCAGAAATCAGAGTGAATCTGTGTCTCAGAGCCAGGATGATGTGTGTGTGTGTGTGTTCAGGTCCCAGCTGTGTGTGTGTGTGTGTGTGTGTGGTGTGTGTGTGTGTGTGTGTGTGGAACAGCCTGTGGTGACTGATGATTGCATTCCTTACTGAAACCACATGGATTTTTGATTATTGACAAGAAGAACGGCGCAGTTTAAAATCCATACGCTTCAATCAATGGTGATAATTGAAAAGCAATTTTGATGAGGGAATTGTATCGACAGGCATTCGATTGAGTGTGTTCATGCATGAGAGTCGGTGTAATAGACAAGAGACCAAGATACCAGAGATGGAAAATAAGATACCAGAGAGAGAAAATAGTTCAGTCCATGTCAACTTTAGGTTGGTAGTTTAATATTGTTTTCTTTCATGCCAATAACGTATCTCTTGCTACCTCTCTTCCTCTACCTCTCCCTCCCTCCCTCTCTCCCCTCCCTCCCTCTCTCCTCCCTCCCTCCCTCCCTCTCTCCTCCCTCCCTACCTCCCTCTCTCCTCCCTCCCCTCCCTCCCTCTCTCCTCCCTCCCTCCCTCCCTCCCTCCCTCATCAGATTCGTGGGGGAAGTTAATGATCTCCAACAGCAGGAAGTCTGATGCAGGCATGTATGTGTGTGTTGGTACCACATGGTGGGAGAGAAGGCAGTGATCCTGCGGAGCTGGTGGTGTTTGGTAAGACTCTCCCCCCCCCCCCCCCCCCCCCCCCACCCAGCTTCATCACATCTCTACACTCAGCAAGGCTTGTTTAGATTTTCTCACCTCTATCTTCTATTCTCTCTCTTTTTTTTCCACAATTCAATATAGAAGTTGTTTTTGATTTGTGAGAAACAATTGGATATCGAGAAACCTATTGCTGACAAAATTACTAATATTGTCTCTCTTATCCTCCTCATCTTGTTCCTCCTCCCTCTCCCTCCTCCCCCTCCTCCTCCTCCCTCTCCCTCCTCCTCCCCCCCCCCCCCCCTCCCCCCCAGAGAGGCCAGTGTTCACCAGACGTCCAGTCAGTCAGGTAGTGATGGCGGACGAAACAGTGGACTTCCTGTGTGAGGCTCATGGTGACCCCGCCCCCACGCTGAGGTGGAGGAGGGAGGAAGGGGAGCTGCCCCGGGGGAGGTGGGACACACACACACTCACCACACACACACACACACACTCACTCACACACACACTCACTCACACACACACACTCACACACACACTCACACACACACACACAATCACACTCACTCACTCATTCTCAGACATACAACCACTCACTCACACACTCACTCACACACTCACACCCTCACACTGTGTGTGTGTTTGCAGGTCAGAGGTCAGTGAGGGTCGTCTACGTGTGACGCAGGTGAGAGCGGAGGATGAAGGAACCTACACCTGTGTGTCTGAGAACAGTGTGGGGAAGACTGAGGCTTCAGGAACACTGCAGGTCCACGGTGAGAACACACACCTGCAGACACACACACACACACACCTGCAGACACACACACACACCTGCAGACACACACACCTGCAGACACACACACACACACCTGCAGACACACACACACACACCTGCAGACACACACACTGCAGACACACACACCTGCAGACACACACACCTGCAGACACACACACACACCTGCAGACACACACACACACACCTGCAGACACACACACCTGCAGACACACACACACACCTGCAGACACACACACACCTGCAGACACACACACACACACCTGCAGACACACACACCTGCAGACCACACCACACACACCTGCAGACACACACACACACATGCAGAGAGAGAGAGGGAGAGAGAGAGAGCTGTCTTCTGTCATTCATTCTTTGCTGTCATTCTTTTTCTTCTCTGCTTCCATTTGTCATAATCCCTTCATTCAAGAGGGTCCATTCAGTAAGTAACCATGTCATCTCATATGTACAGCAGTGTGTGTGTGTGTGTGTGTGTGCTCCACACTGTGGTTTCTATATTCCCATCAGCTGAGGGGGAGGGGGGAGGGAGGGCTGAGGGGGAGGGAGGGAGGGGTTATATTGGATAGGGGAGGTAGGGAGGAGAGGGGAGGAGGGCTTGTGGTGGATTACTTGATGGAGGGAGGATGGGGGTGAAATCGATCTGCTGGAGAAGAGAAAATGCTCTCTGATTTGAGGTGGAGGAGTCAAGTCCAGCTTCTCACAGAGGCGATGAGGGGATTAAGGTCGGAGCCCCAGGTTAGGGTTAGGGGTCAGGGGTCAGAGTCTGTGGTGAGGAGGGGGTGGGGGGGAGGGGGGGGTGGGTTCTCTGGTCTGACAGATCCTGAGCTGTGGATCCTGGAGGGTCTGTGTCTAGTCTAGCGCTCTACAGACGTCTAACAGAAACAAAGAGTGTGTGTGTGTGTGTGTGTGTGTGTGTGTGTGTGTGCAACCGTGCAGATCTGTGACAGCTGTCTGTCACACACACCCTCAGGAATGTGTGTGTGTGGTAAGTGGAGTGTGAAGGTGTGAGTGTGTTTGAGAGCGTGAGGGTGGAGGTGTTGTGTGGTAAACTGTGTGTGTGTGAGAGAGAGGGCTCCAGTACTGTAAACACACTGCTGTCTCTCTGAACCCTTCTGTTACTGCTCAGCATCAAGATCAGACCTCCTCAGAGAAAAGATCTGTGTGTGTGTGTGTGTGTGTGTGTGTGTGTGTGTGTGTGTGTTGTGTGTGTGTGTGTGTGTGTGTGTGTGTGTGTGTGTGTGTGTGTGTGTGTGTGTGTGTGTGTGTGTGTGGGGGGGTGACTCATCCCCCCCAGCCTGGCCTCTCTCTCCCCCCCCAGCCTGGCCTCTCTCCCCTCCCCAGCCTGGCCTCTCTCTCCCCCCCCAGCCTGGCCTCTCTCTCCCCCCCAGCCTGGCCTCTCTCTCCCCCCCCAGCCTGGCCTCTCTCTCCCCCCCAGCCTGGCCTCCCCCCATGGGGGGGTGACCATCTTGACCCTAAGATGTGACCTCTGACCTCTAGTCATGTTGGGCTGTGTTGTGGAGGATGTCCTGCTGTGTGTGTGAGGGCCCAACAGAAAAAAGCTTTGTCTACCAAGGACCAGGAGGGGCCTGTCTGTCTGTCTCAATCTCCTCTCTCTACTCTCTCTCTCTCTCTTTCTATCTATCTATCTATCTATCTATCTCTCTCTCTCTCTCTCTCTCTCTCTATGTCTCTCTCTCTCTATGTCTCTCTCTCTCTCTGTCTGTCTATCAGTCTCCACTCTAATTGAGAGTGAAAGTGAAAAGTGAGATGGGATCCAGAAAAGAGGAGAGAAATCAATTAGGCACCACAAGGTCAAAGGTCACATCATTAAGCATTCAGTTCCCCTGTGGAGAGAGCAGTGTTAGCCTGAGGATCAATAGCAATCAAGAAGTGTGTGTGTGTTAGATCTATGTCTCTGTGTGTGTAGGTGTCTTTGTGTGTGTGTCTGTGTTACATCTTTCCCTGAGTGGTTTCAGCTTCTGTAGTCGATCCTCAGCAGAACAGTCCACTTAGCATCTCTGATCTGGCACAGCTTCTGACCACAAGCTGGCTGGAACCATGTTTGTGCAAATGTTTGGCTATTTTAAGCTATTAGCTCATTATGACTGAATGTCCAGAGCTATGTGGCTGCTGAGACCCTGCCCCCCCCTCTCCCCTCAAAGACCCTGCCCCCCCCCCCCCAGAGGACCCTGCCCCCCCCCCCCCCCCCAGAGACCCTGCCCCCCTCAGAGACCCTGCCCCCCCCCCCCCCCCCAGAGACCCTGCCCCCCTCAGAGACCCTGCCCCCCCCCCCTCCCCAGCTGTCTCCAGAGACCCTGTCCCTCCTGAAGTGACTCCCTGTCTTCAGCTGAACCATCATGGTGGGCTGTCAGCCTTAATAAGGAGCGTAGCGTAGCTCGCTGCATTAGCATCAGACAGAGCTGCTTACTCTCTGAACTCCTCAGATAGACAAAGTTTAACAATTCATATAAAACTGAGGGCTTCTAGTGTTCCAGGTTAGGAACTGCTTCATGAACATGTTTAAAAGCAGCGGATGAATCCTCCCTCATCTGTCCAACACACACAAACCTTAACAAGCTGTGTTAACCCTGTGTGTGTGTGTGTGTGTGTGTGTGCGCGTGTGTGTGTGTGTGTGTGTGTGTGTGTGTGTGCGTGTGTGTGTGTGTCTGGCTCCTGTCTAAACACAGTTGTATCAGACGCTGGTGTTTGTGTGACAGAGACATGGATGAGTTGTGATCGTCTGCCAGAGCATTGCTGAGGCCTGGAGACAGACACACTGAGGCACACACACACACACACACACACACACACACACACAATCCCACCCACCAAGCATGCTTGTACCCCAGCAGCTAAAGGCCAGTAGTTCTGACAGCCTGTGTTCTAAGTTCTGTGTTCTGTGTTCTGTCTCTCCTCAGTTTCCGCCCCTGATCGTGATTCGTCCCCGTGACCAGATCACAGCCCAGGGTCGCACTGTAACCTTCCTCTGCAGTATGAAGGGGAACCCTCCACCTGCTGTGTTCTGGCAGAGGGAAGGAAGTCAGGTGAGAACACTGCTGCTCTGCACACACACACACACACACACTCATGCTCTGCACACACACACACACTCCAGACCACACACACACTCCAGACCACACACACACACACTCCTGCTCTGGTCTGTCTGGGTTCACCACACACACACACACACACACACACAGACACACACACACACAGACATGACCACACACACACACACACAGACACACACACACACAGACATGACAACACACACACACACACACACAGACAGACACACACCAGCTGTACAAGGGCTTCCTCAAACAGCAGCAGTATTCAGACATGCTCAGTTAGGAATGTGTGTGAGGGCTGTAGTCATGGCGATCCTTCAGGGACTGAAGCTGGTGTTCATGTGGGTGGGACAGCCTGCCCTCCCCCTCCCTCTCAGGGGTCTGGGGGTCCCTCATGGTCTTGTGGGTGGGACAGCCTGCCCTCCCCCTCCCTCTCAGGGGTCTGGGGGTCCTCATGGTCTTGTGGTGGGACAGCCTGCCCTCCCCCTCCCTCTCAGGGGTCTGGGGGTCCTCATGGTCTTGTGGGTGGGACAGCCTGCCCTCCCCCTCCCTCTCAGGGGTCTGGGGGTCCTCATGGTCTTGTGGGTGGGGGGGTCCTCTCAGGGGGGTCCTCAGGGTCTTGGCAGCACCAGCACAGTGCTGTGGAAGTCACACTGCAGAGGGTCTCATCTCTTCTGATAAGCCTGTTCTGCTGTGGACAGCGTTCTTACTACAGTGTGGAGACTAAATACACTGAGTGTGTGAAACTACCTGTGTGTGGGTGTATGTGTGTGTTTGTGTGCATGTGTGTTTGTGCGTGTGTGTGCTTCCTTCCTAAGATATATTTCTCCTTTTGCACAAAATCTCACCAGGCGGTTATGGGACTCTTTTAGACTGGAGATAAGAGGACGTGTGTGTGGGGGAAGGAGGAGGGAGGGAGGAGGAGAAAAAAAGGAGGGAGAGTAGGAGAGAGAGAGGAGGAGGAGAGGGAGAGCAGGAGAGGAGAGTAGGAGAGGCAGAGGAGAGGGAGAGGGGGAGAGAGAGGGAGGGAAAGGGGGAGAGGGAGGGAGGGAGGGAGGGAGAGAGAGAGAGAGAGAGAGAAGCATTGTGTGACTTCCAGTTCAGTTAGATAACAGAGAATCGTCTGGCTGAAAATAGCTGGAGCCTCAGAGAAAGAGCTTCCCTCTGCTGAACACACCACTCTGTGGTGATCATACTGACACACCTTCCTCTACCTTTCCTCTCTCCTCCCTCCTCCCTCTCCTCCCTCTCCTCCCTCCTCCCTCTCCTCCTCTCCCTCTCCTCTATCTTATATATATATCTTATAGAATATTCTGAATATACTTTCAAACCACAGAAAAAAATCTAAATTTACCATGTTCCAAAACTTAAATGAAAATCGAGTTTTCAATTGACTATTGATGTCAAGTTAAAATGAGGTCTGAGGATATTAATATCTGTCTTTCTGAGGAAACAGAGAGTAGCTGTGATGGACAGAACAGTCCATTATCAGTCCAGCATGTGAGAGAAAAAAAGAATAAGAAGTGTCTAGAGGGACAGTGTGTCTCTTGTTCCTCTCTTGGATCATGTGTCTGATGTGGAACTGTGTTCTGTGTTCCATCCCAGGTTCTCCTGTTCCCCGTGCAGGAACCAGCCCAGCCGGGCCGCCTGTCAGTGTCCCTAAGTGGAGAGCTGACCATCAGGGACGTGAGGAGCGAAGACGCTGGTTATTACATCTGTCAGGCCATCAGTGTGGCTGGAAGCATCTTTACTAAGGCTCTGCTGGAGGTGGAGAGTGGTGAGGCCTGGAACACACCTGTAACACACCTGTAACACACTGAAACACACTGAAACACACTGAAACACACTGTAACACACTGAAACACACTGAAATACACCTGGAATACACTGAAACACACCTGGAACACACCTGGAACACACTGTAACACACTGAAACACACTGTAACACACCTGGAACACACCTGGAACACACCTGTAACACACATGTAACACACCTGGAACACACCTGTAACACACCTGGAACACACCTGTAACACACCTGGAACACACCTGTAACACACTGAAACACACTGAAACACACCTGTAACACACTGTAACACACCTGTAACACACTGAAACACACTGAAACACACCTGGAACACACCTGTAACACACTGAAACACACTGAAACACACTGAAACACACCTGGAACACACCTGTAACACACTGAACCACACTGAAACACACTGAAACACACTGAAACACACCTGTAACACACTGTAACACACCTGTAACACACTGAAACACACTGAAACACACCTGGAACACATCTGTAACACACTGAAACACACTGAAACACACTGAAACACACCTGGAACACACCTGTAACACACTGAAACACACTGAAACACACTGAAACACACCTGTAACACACTGAAACACACTGAAACACACTGAAACACACTGAAACACACTGTAACACACCTGTAACACACTGAAACACACTGAAACACACCTGGAACACACCTGTAACACACTGAAACACACTGAAACACACCTGGAACACACTGAAACACACCTGGAACACACCTGGAACACACCTGTAACACACCTGGAACACACTGAAACACACTGAAACACACCTGTAACACACCTGGAACACACCTGGAACACACCTGTAACACACTGAAACACACTGAAACACACCTGGAACACACCTGGAACACACCTGTAACACACTGAAACACACCTGGAACACACTGAAACACACCTGGAACACACCTGGAACACACCTGGAACACACCTGTAACACACCTGAAACACACCTGGAACACACTGAAACACACCTGGAACACACCTGGAACACACCTGTAACACACTGAAACACACCTGGAACACACTGAAACACACCTGGAACACACCTGGAACACACCTGGAACACACCTGTAACACACTGAAACACACATGTAACACACCTGGAACACACCTGGAACACACCTGTAACACACTGAAACACACATGTAACACACCTGGAACACACCTGGAACACACCTGGAACACACCTGGAACACACCTGGAACAGCAACTGAACATGTTTCAAAACTATTTGTACATTTAACTGTATCCCTGAATGTGTGTGAAGTGTGTGTGTGAAGTGTGTGTGTGTGAAGTGTACCAAAGTCAGCCCCCCCAGGGCTGCCCCCCCCCATCTCTCTGCCCCCCCCTCCTGTCTCTCCACATCCATATTCTCACCAACACTCTCACTTTGTGTTTCCAATTTTGTTATCAACAAATTTCATTATGCATTTAATTCACAACCAGGTAACATTCAAGTCCCTAATAACTCTGCCGCTAACTGCTTAAAGCCAAATAAATCGTCCCATCCCCCCCCCCCCCCCCCCCCCCTCTGTTTCCCTCCCTAATGAGTAAACAGCAGGCTGGCTAGCTGCACATGATGAAAAGGGACATCTTGTGATTGCACTATGCAAATAACCTCCCGTTGAAAGATGCTAGCCCCTCCCTGCGGCGCTCAGCCAGGCGATGAATCTGGTGTTTAACCACGTCTGTCGACCAGACAGGGGCGGTGCCAAAAGATTAGCATGACAGTGACAAACGTAGCTGTTGAAGTAACAACAACTTCCTGTCTAGAGTAGGAGTGCTGTGGCGCTCCACTTCCTGCTTCGAGTGCTGTGGCGCTCCACTTCCTGCTTCGAGTGCTGTGGCGCTCCACTTTCTGCTTCCTGTCTAGAGTAGGAGTGCTGTGGCGCTCCACTTCCTGCTTCCTGTCTAGAGTAGGAGTGCTGTGGCGCTTCACTTCCTGTTTCCTGTCTTCCTGCCCTTCAAACCTCCTCTGTCTGGTCAGAGTCTGAATCTGGGCTGTAGTAATGTGATTTCACAGCAGTTTGTCCAGGTTTTACTCTGACATCTCTCTCTCTCCACGGAAATCACGTTTCTGTCAAGGAGATGCAATTCCTCCTCGGTCATAAAATGTCAAGTTCACCTTCCGAAGGTAGAGAGGGGGGGAAAGGGGGGAGGGGGAGAGGGGGGAGGGAGGGAGAGAGAGAGAGGAGAGAGAGAGAGA
>CM059315.1:1796236-1806236 GCA_030340665.1 Neosalanx taihuensis
TGTAAACATGTTCATGTTTGCTGCATGTGTATCTAAAGAGGTCAGCCTCCCTCCAGTAACAGTGATGCTGACTTCCTGTCTGTGTTGACAGGAAACAGACTCTGGGCTCTACACCTGCCTAGCTTCCAGTTCCAGCGGAGAGTCGACCTGGAGTGGAGTTCTCACTGTCAGAGGTAAGATGTTCCTGGGGCCCCTGTGTTCTCACTGTCAGAGGTAAGATGTTCCTGGGGCCCCTGTGTTCTCACTGTCAGAGGTAAGATGTTCCTGGGGCCCCTGTGTTCTCACTGTCAGAGGTAAGATGTTCCTGGGGCCCTGTGTTCTCACTGTCAGAGGTAAGATGTTCCTGGGGCCCCTGTGTTCTCACTGTCAGAGGTAAGATGTTCCTGGGGCCCCTGTGTTTTAAATACAGGACATATAAAACATACACAGAAGTTAGCCTGTCTATAAAACAGCAGGAATGTCTTTATTTTGGTGACTTTAATAACCGTCCTTCCTCGCTCCGTCTCTCAGAGAGTACAGGAGCTTCGGTCGCCCCCGCCAGCGAGCCGTTCCAGTTACCTGGTCCTCCTCACAAGCCCGTGGTCACAGACGTGACGAAGAACAGCGTGACGCTCACCTGGCAGGCCAACCCTCATGAGGGAGGAGCTGCTGTCACCTCTTACATCATCGAGGCCTTCAGGTGAGCTGGGAGATACCTGAGACATCTGAGACATCCTCCTCCTCCTCCTCTCTCCTCCTCCCCTCTGTCCGCCTCCTCCCTTCTCCCATTCCTCTGTCCTCCTCCTCTCTCCTCCTCCTCCTCAGCTCTCGTCCTGCCACCCTCCTCCCCTCTGTCCTCCTCCTCTCTCCTCCTCCTCCTCCTCTCTCCTCCCCCTCCTCTGTCCTCCTCCTCTCTCCTCCTCCTCCTCATCTCTCCTCCTGCCTCCCTCCTCCCCTCTGTCCTCCTCCTCTTCTCTCCTCCTCCTCCTCTCTCCTCCCCCTCCTCTGTCCTCCTCCTGCCTCCCTCCTCCCCTCTGTCCTCCACTTCTTCTCTCCAGGGTGGGGGGTGGAGCTGCCTCCCCCTGCCTCCCCCTGCCTCCCCCCTGCCTCCCCCTCCTCACTTGTGCTCTCTAACCTCGTCCCCCCAGGCTGCTGTTAGCCGCAGCAGAACGGCCCAAATTGATTCCTGACAGAGAAGCTGAGGGCAGAATGGGCTGTTTACAATAACAGATCCCAGCCTGGGGGAGAGAGACTTATACTGAAGATGGGGGAGAGAGGGGAGAGAGGCCAGACAGGGTGTGTGTGTGTGTGTGTGTGTGTGTGTGTGTGTGTAAGCTCTGCCCACGTACACAGTGACCTTGTGCTGATGCTGGTGTTCAGTCCAGGCTGTGTCCCAGAGGCCCAGCCTCAAACTGCTGCTGTCTGCTGCAGCATGGAGGGAGGCAACAACCCTCGCCTGGGGAGGGGCCGGGCCCCGCTGGTACACAACCCAGGGCCCCCCAGCACTGACACAGAGGCTGTGTGTGTGAGTGTGGCTGTGTGTGTGTGTGTGTGTGTGTGTGTGTGTGTGTGTGTGTGTGTGGGTGTGTGTGCATGTGTGTGGCTATGTGTGTGTGTGATAGAGTGTGTGTGTGATAGAGTGTGTGCGTGTGTGAGTGTGTGTGTGTGAGCGAGGGTGTGTGTGTGTGTGTGTGTGTGTGTGTGTGTGTGTGTGTGTGTGGGTGTGTGTGCGTGTGTGTGGCTATGTGTGTGTGTGATAGAGTGTGTGTGTGATAGAGTGTGTGCGTGTGTGAGTGTGTGTGTGTGTGTGTGAGAGAGGGTGTGTGTGTGTGTGTGTGTGTGTGTGTGGGTCAGCAGCGACTGAAAGAAGGAAGATTTAATAAGTCCTGCTTTTCTTTTGGCAGCTAGGCTTTTGTGTGATGAAGAATATTCTTCATCAGGGGAATAAACAGACATGATTATCAGCTGATCTCTTGGTGTTCGATAGTCAGAACCTATTTAGATGATTTGAGACGCAGAGAAATGATCCATTATTTTAGGTTGTTATTCTCATATGTGCTGGATGGGAAACTCCTACTAGGATGATTGACGTGTGCTGTGTCTCCCTCCAGCCAATCAGCAGGCAGCACCTGGCAGACAGTGGGAGAGCAGGTGCGTCTAGAGAAACACACGGTCAGCGGGCTGTTCCCCAACACCGTCTACCTGTTCATCGTCAGGGCAACCAACGCCTACGGTCTGAGTGACCCCAGCCCCATCTCTGAGCCTGTCCGCACGCAAGGTCAGGACCTGCTGGCTGGGAGCTAGCTGTGCTAACAGAGGCTGTGTGAGGCTGTGTGTGAGGCTGTGTGTGAGGCTGTGTGTGAGGCTGTGTGTGAGGCTGTGAGAGGCTGTGTGTGAGGCTGTGTGTGAGGCTGTGTGTGAGACTGTGTCAGAGGCTGTGTGTGAGGCTGTGTGAGGCTGTGTGTGAGGCTGTGTGTGAGGCTGTGTCAGAGGCTGTGTGTGAGGCTGTGTGAGGCTGTGTGTGAGGCTGTGTGTGAGGCTGTGTGAGGCTGTGTGTGAGGCTGTGTGTGAGGCTGTGAGAGGCTGTGTGTGAGGCTGTCAGAGGCTGTGTGTGAGGCTGGGAGCTAGCTGTGCTAACAGGGATGCTGTGTTTGCAGATGTGAGCCCCACAGGACAGGGCGTGGACCACAGGCAGGTGCAGAGGGACCTGGGGGAGGTGGACGTTCAGCTGCTGGAGCCGCTCATGCTAACGCCTGCTAGTGTTCGTGTGTCCTGGATGGTGAGGATCTGACCTGCAGCCTCTTACACTCCAGACTCCTCCTCCTTTCTGTACTCACCTCTCTCCCCCTGTCTCTCCCCCCCCTGTCTTTCTCCCCCTGTCTCTCTCCCCCTGTCTCTCCCCCCCTGTCTCTCCCCCCTGTCTCCCCCTGTCTCTCCCCCCCTGTCTCTCTCCCCCTGTCTTTCTCCCCCTGTCTCTCCCCCCCTGTCTCTCTCCCCCTGTCTTTCTCCCCCTGTCTCTCTCCCCCTGTCTCTCTCCCCCTGTCTTTCTCCCCCTGTCTCTCCCCCTGTCTCTCCCCCCGTCTCCCCTGTCTCCCCTGTCTCCCCTGTCTCCCCTGTCTCCCCCCTCTCCCCCCAGGTGGACCGCCCCTCTCAGTATCTGCAGGGTTATAGGCTGCTGTACAGGGTAGGAGGCGGGGCTTGGCAGCAGCAGGATGTGAAGTCCCCATCAGAGCGCAGTGCTGTGATCTCAGAGCTGCTCGGGGGGACAGAGTACCACATCAAGATAAGACCATACTTTGATGAGCTCCAGGGCAGAGACAGCCGACTGCTGCTGCTCCGGACCCCAGAGGAAGGTGGGTAGGCTGGGGGCTGGGGGCCGGGGGTGGGGGGTGGGGGGTGGGGGGTGGACTCCTCACACCTCTGCTATTCAGGGCTGGTTCAAGGGACTGGAACAGCCATGATCTCTGACTCCTCCTTCTCTTCCTCCTCCTCTTCCTCTTCCTCCTCTTCCTCCTCCTCCTCCTCCTCCTGCAGTACCCAGCTCTCCCCCCAGAGGCGTCACTGTTTCAACCATCAAGATCAGCAACGTTTCCAGCATCAACGTGTCATGGGAAACTCCTCTGACGACCGCCCAGGAGGGAGCGGTGCTGGAGTACAGGGTGAGACTGGGGGTGAGACAGGAGTCAGGGGGGTGAGACAGGAGCCAGGGGGGTGAGACAGGAGCCAGGGGGTGAGACAGGAGTCAGGGGGGGTGAGACAGGAGTCAGGGGGGTGAGACAGGAGCCAGGGGGGTGAGACAGGAGCCAGGGGGGTGAGACAGGAGGCAGGGGGGTGAGACAGGAGCCAGGGGGTGAGACAGGAGCCAGGGGGTGAGACAGGACCCAGCAGACCTCCTTGAACCCTGACATTGTCCCACAGGTTTGGTGTTTGGGCGTCGCCAGTGACAACCAGACCCGTTACCATATCAACCGCACGGTGGAGGGCAGTGTGTTGTCCACGGTGCTGCAGGGACTGTTGCCGGGGGTGATGTACCAGGTGGAGGTGGCGGCTGTTACCAGCGTTGGCGTGGGAACGCACAGCCCTGCGGTGTCTGTCATCATCAGTAAGTTACCACGGTAACCAGGAAGATGAATAATCCCTACCTCAGCAAAGATGAGGAGGAAACAGATCTGGTGCTGCAGAGTTAAAGTTCATAGACAGAGTGATGTCGTTACTTTCACCCTCTACCTTGTTTCATCATCTCCCCCTCTCTCTCCCCTCTCCCCCCTCTCTCCCCTCTCCCCCCCTCTCTCCCCTCTCCCCCCCTCTCTCCCCCTCTCTCCTCCTACCCTCCCCCTTTCTCCCCTCCCCCCCCTTTCTCCCCCTACCCTCTCCCCCTCTCTCCCCCTCTCCCTCTCTCTCCCTACCCTCTCCCCCTCTGTCCCCCCCTCTCCCCCCTCTCCCCCCAGAGCTCCCAGCAGAGCAGCCCCAGGCAGCAGGGGAGGAAGAGGGGGGAGGCGGGGGGGAGGAGAGTGTGAGTCTCTCTGAACAGATCACAGACGTGGTGAAACAGCCAGCATTCATCGCAGGGATCGGAGGGGCATGCTGGGTAATCCTGATGGGCTTCAGCGTCTGGCTCTACTGTCGACGCAAGAAGAGGAAGGAACTCACTCACTACACTGCCTCTTTTAACTACACACCTGCAGGTACTGCACACACACACACACCTGCAGGTACACACTCACTCACTACACACTCACTCACTACACTGCCTCTTTTAACTACACACCTGCAGGTACTGCACACACACACACACCTGCAGGTACACACTCACTCACTACACACTCACTCACTACACTGCCTCTTTTAACTACACACCTGCAGGTACACAACTACGCACACACACACACCTGCAGGGACACAACTGCACACACACACACCTGTAGGTACACAACTACACACACACACACACACACCTGCAGGTACTGCACACACACACACCTGCAGGTACACAACTGCATACACACATCTGCAGGTACTGCACACACACACACCTGCAGGTACACAACTACACACAAACACACACACACACACCTGCAGGTACACAACTGCATACACACACCTGCAGGTACAACACAACTACACACAGTTGTGAGGTTTCAACATGTTGACATGACTTCTCTGCTCTTCTCCTAGTTGGTTTTCCACATGGAGAGACATCAGGCCTGAATGGAAGGTAAAGAGAGAGAGAGAGATGTTAGATATGAAGCTGATGTGATGCAGTGTTGTTGACGGCGGTGTGTGTGTGTGTGTGTGTGTGTTTGTGTGTGTGTGTATGTGTGTGTGTGTGTGTGTGTGTGTGTGTGTGCTGCTCAGGCCTGGTGTGTTAGGAGGGTCTCTGGGAAACTACCCCTGGCTGGCTGACTCCTGGCCCACCAGCAACCTGGTGCATTCTGGGAAGGAGAGCAGCTGTTGCACAGCCAAACACGACACAGCAGAGAGATACTATAACGGTGAGTTCACCCTGAGGTCACGACCTCTCTGCCCCCTGTGACCTGCAGGGTCTAACCCCTGACTAAGAACATCACTACGTTTGACAAACGCTTTCTTTTTTGGAGGCTGTAAAACTCTGAAACATGAAGCGTCTGATGTGTGTGGTCTGTTGACCTCTGACCTCTCTGTTGACCCCTGACCTCTCTGCAGAGGTGGGCATCTCTAACTACCTGAGTCAGACGGAGGTGTTCAGTAGAGCGGAGTCTACTGAGGGGCCCATCTACAGCACCATCGACCCCACCAGCTTTCCCTGCCCCTACTCCACCCACACCACACCCTACGCCAGCACCCCCGTCCTGCCCCCCACCCCCCAGGCCCCCCACAGCCCCGACCAGGAGGGGGGCCACTGGACCACCCAGCCGGGGCCCTCAGGGGCCCAGTACGCCCTGCCAGAACGGAGCAGACAGGACAGTGGTAACAACCTCAAACTGGACCTCAGAATAAGAAGCAGCAGGTTTCCATGTGAAGTGAATCCCATAGTAACTGTGTTTCCTGGTCCAGCAGGCAGAGGGAGGCAGAAGAGTCTGGGTCTGCCTGTAAAGACGCCCTCTCTGAGCTGGGCAGACGCACCGCTGCCCCCTTCTGACCAGGAGGACCAGGAGAGAGACATGGAGCTGGGGTGAGCACACACACACACACAGGAGAGCACACACACACACACAGGAGATCACACACACACACACACACAGGAGAGCACACACACACACACAGGACATCACATCACACACACACAGGAGAACAGGAGATCACACACACAGGAGAGCACACACACACACACAGGAAATCACATCACACACACACAGGAGATCACACACACACACACAGGAGAGCACACACACACACACAGGAGAGCACACACACACACACACACAGGAGATCACACACACACACAGGAGAGCACACACACACACACAGGAGATGACACACACACACACACACACAGGAGATCACACACACACACACAGGAGAGCACACACACACACACACAGGAGATCACACACACACACAGGAGAGCACACACACACACAGGAGATCACACACACACAGGACATCACACACACACACACACACACACACACACACAGGAGATCACACACACACACACAGGAGAGCACACACACACAGGACATCACACACACACACAGGAGAGCACACACACACACACACAGGAGATCACACACACACACACAGGAGAGAGCACACACACACACACAGCAGTAGGGTGTACTGATGCTGCCACATTAAGATGTTCCTCTCAGTAACAGCTTAATAACATCAGTCCAGGAACACAGTTATCCACTGAAGTGTTTCTGCAGCCTTGTTTCCTCTGCGCTAACACAGTTAGCCTCGCTTAGCTTCTCCTGTTCTCCCCTTTCTTCCCCCGGAGCTGAACGCTAGCTCTCCAGTCCCCTCACGTACGGCCCCCCCCGGCCCCCCCGGCCCCCCCGGCCCCCCCGCCCCCTGCTCACACCCTCCAGCACTGACAGAGGTCAGAGATGAGGGAGATAAACCAGTTAACCTTTGAGTCAGAACGTACCTGATGAGAGAGTTATGAGGTTAGCTAGCTGACTAGAGGATCAACTACATGGGACACACACACACACACATACACACACTCACACACACTCACGCACACACACACACACTCACCCTCCTCTCTGACATGAACAAAGGAAAACACTCTCAGCCCCCTGGCCAGTTACTAACCCCCCCCCCTCACCCCTCCCCCCCCCCAGGTCTGAGGAGGGAGAGTGGTGCCCCCCCCTCCCAGAGAGGAGCTACCTGTTGGAGGGTTGTGAGGATGGACCCCTCTGTCTCCCCAGGGGGGGCTCATCATCCCCCGCCCCCTCTTACAGCCTCCAGTCCACCGCCTCGCTCACCCCCCTCCCCCCGTGACGAGCCCCCCCTCCACCACGACCCCCCCCCAACTCTCCAGGTACAGCACCTCCTCTGACTTCTCCTCCAATACAGCTTCAGCTTAGTACAGACAGGATGTGATGTCATCTAACCAGGAAGTTGTTTGTCCAGGAGGTTGCCGTGCGGGCCGGTTGCGTTGCCGCGGGTCCCCAGCCCCCCCCTCTCCCAGTCCCACCCTGATCTCTCCACCTCGGACACGCCCCCTCGACATGGCTCCGCCCACCGCCGGGACCTCAGCCAGGGGGCGACGATGAGCACAGAGAACATCAACTGTTCAGGTCTGATGATCACACACGCACACACATCCTCACACACACACACACACACACACACACAGACAGACAAACAACACCAGCTGATAATGTTTCTGGTTCTCTCCAGTAGGTGCTTATGCCTTCCTAGAAGACCCCACACACACTCCCCCCGGACAGAGAGACCCCACACACACTCCCCCCGGACAGAGAGACCCCACACACACTCCCCCCGGACAGAGAGACCCCACACACACTCCCCCCGGACAGAAAGCTCGCCTGAAAAAAAAGGCTTCAAAGAGTGGAAGTTACAGGAGGGATCTGCAAGGAGGTATGAGAGTGTGGGTGAGGATGTGTGTGTGTGTGTGTGTGTGTGTTGGATTAGTTGTGTAAACATGCAGTAGAGAGAATGGAGACCAACTTCATGTTTCATACGTGAGCTTGAATCATCTTTAGACTGACATGTTTCCTTCTCCCCCCACCCCCCCCCCCCCCCACAGACCTCCCACCTCCCCCAGAGCCCCCCCCTGAGGCCCAGGCAGGGGGGGCCAGGGGGCCACTGGCCTCCCTGGAGAGGAGAGAGCACAGCCTCCTCAGGAAGGGACAGAGAGACCAGGAGGGTGAGAACCACACACACACACACACACAACCACTAACCGCACACACAACACACTCTAACCACTAAGCCTCCAGGTTGGTTTCTAACCAGTGTGTCTCCTACAGAGGAGGAGGTGTGTGGGAGGGCCACCCAGGGGGGCCGGGGCCCCGTCTCCAACACAGGAAGCTGCTCCTCCAAGGGCTCCAACGGCTCCCGGGGACCCAGAAGACGAACCCAGGTGAGGGGGGTGGGGGGGCGGGGGGGGTGGGGGGGCGGGGGGGTGGGGGGCCGTACCCAGAACATGCTAGCGTCATACATGCAGATATCAGTCATGTTAGAGACGAGAAAATGCTGATGGTAGAGAAATGAGGGGAGCTGTCATGTGCATGAGCCCCCCGCCTACACACACACACTGACTCACACACACACACACACACACACTGACTCACGCACACTCTCACACACACACAGACTCACACACACTCTCACACACTCTCACACACACACAGACTCACACACACTCTCACACACACACACACACACTGATTCACACACACTCTCACACACCTACACACTGTATCACACACACACTCTCTCATACATACAAGTGCACTCCCTCACAGCAGTCCAGGCACTTTGACGTACATTAATTCAAACATAGAAACAGATGCTTTCCATTTGGCCACTCAGAGCCTCTCCACAGCTGGGCCTCATGTTGCCCTCCCTCCTGCTGCAGCAGCTCTATAAAAGCTTAGCGCCAACTCCTGTGTTCACATGGAGTCATTTATCAGACGCTCTTATCCAGAGAGACTTACAGTAACTACAGGGACATTCCCCCCTGAGGCAAGTAGGGTGAAGTGCCTTGCCCAAGTACACAACATCATGTTGACACAGCTGGGAATCAAACTTGCAACCTTCCGATTACAAGCCCAATGTCTTAACCGCTGAGCAGCTACAGAGGAACAACTATGCTGGCTTCTAGTCTGTTCGACTCTTTAGGATCACACAGTCAGAAAGAACAACTGCCTGGATTCATCTGGACTCATCTCAGTCTGAATCATTTCAACATCATTTCATCATCCATTCGACTCATCGTCAGTTCGACTCAACGTTCGAATCTGTGTGTGTTTCTTCTCAGGACCTTCGATAGGAGGACAGGATGATGAAACATCTTTCCAAACATGGTCGCTGCTTGATCCTCCTTCCTGCAGCTGCTCGCTCCGCTGCTGAAGGACGACAGGATTTCAGGAGGAATATTTACCTGCAGCGAGCCAAGTGGCAAAAACACTTCCCCACCTTTTTGATATTATTACGATTATTTATGACTCGTCCCAAACCTCCTGTGTACATATCTCGATATTATTACGATTATTTATGACTCGTCCCAAACCTCCTGTGTACATATCTCCGTCTCTTTTGCTGTCTCAACGTTGGTTCTGCATCCATGGACAGACAGGAGATCGTATTTATAAAAGGAAAAAAAAAAAAAAAACCCACACACAAACAAATGTAAAAAGTGTCCATTACTACTATGTCCTTGAATGTGCCAACTTCATCGTTATTTTTTTGTAGAAAATGTACCTTCAGAAAACTCTTGCACTCTCGTGTTGTTATGGCAACAGAGACATGAAGCACAATGTGTGTGTGTATGCGTGTGTGTGACTCTCTGGTCCTGCAACACGTTCATCCTTTACTGATTTCTCTGTTTTTGTACGACAGCTTG
>CM059315.1:1811236-1848736 GCA_030340665.1 Neosalanx taihuensis
CATCCCTCTGGTTAACTTGGTTAACTTGGTGTCTGGTCTCAGAATGGTCACCCTGCGCCACCTTGTGGACATTCATGGAATGATCATCTTCCACCACTGATCCCACTGTTATTATATTCATTTGACTGATTAATGCTACTTGCTCGACTAGAATCAAACCTCTTTGAATCCATCAAGCGTATTTCAACACAGTTACGTCTCCATGAGAAGACTACAGGATCCATAATGCAACAGGGTCAGAGGATGTCCAGCATGTGAGACTCCTCCCCTCACCACAGAAGGAGGTGGAGCTCTCCGACGCGGCGGACAGGAAGCGGGCGAAGCGGGCGTCGTTCAGGACGGAGCCGTCAGAGGAGATGAGGCTGGTGCGGGCGCTCGGCCCGTTGCCCTCGGAGACGGAGCCCCAGCCGTTCCACAGCGAGCCCTCCCATTCGCTGCCGCACGACGAGGGCGTGCTCTGGAGGCGAGCACGCCGCAAGCCCATTGGCCGAGCCTCTGGGTCATCGGGGGCTACACCCATGTGGTCTGAGGGGAGGGGCCCGTAGATGTAGCCCAGCGTGGGGGAGAAGGGCCGGGAGGAGGGCGGGTCACATGACTCACTGGGAGAGAACAACACCTTGGTTTAGCCATGGGAGCATTTAGCTTGAACTCCTTCTTGAATTCTTTCCGTTTCTTACTCTAGTTCTGATCCTGATGTTGATCTTTAATCTGATGTTCTAATCTAATGTTGCTTCCTTTGTTTAAAAGGCTGTGATGCTGCAATCGCCTGAGGCAGGTGACAAGTTACCGCTCCACTCTGGGAATCAGCTCCAGGTAACGTGTCACTTCCTGTGAGCCGTGCGGGCCTTCCTGCTGCTCAGGGGAGGGTCTGTGGGAGGACAGCAGGCTGTAGGAGGGGGAGGGGGGCTGTTCTGAGGCAGCGCAGGTGGACTGAAGAGAGACTAGATCTACTGTGAGCCTGGTGGAGCGACTGGACCTGAGAACACACAAGTGTCAGAAGATCACCAGTGTGTGTGTGTGTGTGTGTGTGTCTCACCCCTCTTCAGAGCTGAGGCTGTGTGTGTGTTCTGTGCAGAGTGTGTGTGTGTCTCACCCCTCTTCAGAGCTGAGGCTGTGTGTGTGTTCTGTGCAGAGTGTGTGTGTGTCTCACCCCTCTTCAGAGCTGAGGCTGTGTGTGTGTTCTGTGCAGAGTGTGTGTGTGTCTCACCCCTCTTCAGAGCTGAGGCTGTGTGTGTGTTCTGTGCAGAGTGTGTGTGTGTGTGTCTCACCCCTCTTCAGAACTGAGGCTGTGTGTGTCAGTAGTGTCGTCCACAGTCAGTGGGGGGGGTCTGGGCAGCAGGTCCACCAGCTGCAGGGAGGCGGAGTAATGGAGGAGACGAGGAGAGAGGCTGGGGGGGCCCTCACACACACCTGGATACACACACACATCACACACACATCACACACACACATCACACACCCACAGTTATTATACTTTTGTACATAGAGAATGAATGATTACAGCAGATCAGTGTTTGTGAGGCGTTTCCACGGTGACAAGGCGACAGCACCTGACTGTTTGTGGACCAGTCTGTGTTTGTAGGCCTGGGGCACCTTCCTGACAGCCAGGCCTCTAGAGGGCGACAGAGGGGCGCTCTGCACCGCATGCAGCTCTGGGAGGAACACACACACACACACAGTGAAGAAGAGGCTTGGTAAACCTGAGTGTCACCTTCCTCTTCCTCTCCTCTCACCATGCTTCCTCTACCTGAGTGTCACCTTCCTCTTCCTCTCCTCTCACCATGCTTCCTCTACCTGAGTGTCACCTTCCTCTTCCTCTACCTGAGGGTCACCTTCCTCTTCCTGAGTGTCACCTTCCTCTTCCTGAGTGTCACCTTCCTCTTCCTGAGTGTCACCTTCCTCTACCTGAGTGTCACCTTCCTCTTCCTGAGTGTCACCTTCCTCTACCTGAGTGTCACCTTCCTCTTCCTGAGTGTCACCTTCCTCTTCCTGAGTGTCACCTTCCTCTTCCTGAGTGTCACCTTCCTCTTCCTGAGTGTCACCTTCCTCTACCTGAGTGTCACCTTCCTCTTCCTGAGTGTCACCTTCCTCTTCCTGAGTGTCACCTTCCTCTTCCTGAGTGTCACCTTCCTCTACCTGAGTGTCACCTTCCTCTTCCTCTCCTCTCACCATGCTTGCTACTCTTCTACCTGAGTGTCAACTTCCTCTTCCTCTGCCTCTTCCTCTCCTCTCACCATGCTTCCTCTACCTGAGTGTCACCTTCCTCTTCCTGAGTGTCACCTTCCTCTACCTGAGTGTCACCTTCCTCTTCCTCTCCTCTCACCATGCTTCCTCTACCTGAGTGTCACCTTCTTCTTCCTCTCCTCTCACCATGCTTCCTCTACCTGAGTGTCACCTTCCTCTTCCTCTTCCTGAGTGTCACCTTCCTCTTCCTCTACCTGAGTGTCACCTTCCTCTTCCTGAGTGTCACCTTCCTCTTCCTCTCCTCTCACCATGCTTGCTCTTCTTCTCCCAGGAGTCCTTGTGAACGCCCATCCTAGGCTGGGAAGGCAGAGCCTGTTTCCAGGGCAACGCCTGCCCCTCATCCCGCCTGGTTGTCTTGGCGACCGCCTGCGAGATCCTCAGTGTTTCCCCCTCCGGCTGCAGGCTGCAGTGCGGCATTCTGGGACAGCGGGCGGGGCTGTGGAAGGTCTTCAAGCCGCCCCCGGTGAGATCCACGTAGAAGGTTCCGTACACGCCACAGCTGTCAGGCACGATGGGGACTGCCCCGCCCTGGCCCCCAGGGTCCTTCCTGGTCGCCGTGGGCAACGCTGGAGGAGAAGGCGGGTGTTAGATCGCCGTGGGAACGATAAGGAACAAGGTCAGTTATGATGGTGGGCGGGGTCTGCTCACTGCTCTTCCTGAAGCACGGGGTCTCCTGGTTCTTTGTCCAGGGGCCCGGGGCCTGGTCATCACGCTGGGCCTGATGCCACGCCCCCGAGATCCACGGAGAGTCAGGTGCTGCCATCCTGAAACAGGAGAGGGGAGCTCAGAAACACTCAGCAGAAACACAAGGAGAAACACTCTGACAGCAGAAACACTCAGAAACACAAGGAGAAACACTCTGACACTCAGAAACACTCTGAGAAACACTCTGACACTCAGAAACACAAGGAGAAACACTCTGACACTCAGAAACACAAGGAGAAACACTCTGACACTCAGAAACACAAGGAGAAACACTCTGACACTCAGAAACACAAGGAGAAACACTCTGACACTCAGAAACACAAGGAGAAACACTCTGACACTCAGAAACACAAGGAGAAACACTCTGACACTCAGAAACACAAGGAGAAACACTCTGACACTCAGAAACACAAGGAGAAACACTCTGACACTCAGAAACACAAGGAGAAACACTCTGACACTCAGAAACACAAGGAGAAACACTCTGACACTCAGAAACACAAGGAGAAACACTCTGACACTCAGAAACACAAGGAGAAACAGTCTGACACTCAGAAACACCCACCTGTGTTTGATGATTAGATCCTCACTAGCCAGTCTGAACAGACCTGAGGAGAGACGTGTGATTGGACGAGAGCAGACTGGGTCCCAGTGATGTGCTGCCCCCCCCCCCCCCCCCCCATATCTGCTGCCCCCCCCCTCCTCCTTTTCCTCTTACCTTCAGTGTTGCCATGGCGGCGGGCCAGGCGTTCTGGGCGGCGGTGTCGACGGTAGAGGCAGATGGCCGTCACCATGAATACACACCACAGGAGGGCGCCAGCACTGCCGATGAACACAGGGTCCCTCAACACAGCCAGGAGCCCATCCCCTCCTCCTCCTGCAGGGGGCCCCGCTGAGCCCAGGGGCTGGGAGTCTGAGAGAGAGACAGAGAGAGAGAGACAGAGAGAGAGAGACAGAGACAGAGAGAGAGAGACACAGAGAGAGAGACAGAGACATAGAGACAGAGAGATAGAGAGAGAGAGAGACAAAGAGAGAGAGAGACAGAGACATAGAGACATAGAGACAGAGAGATGGAGAGAGAGAGACAAAGAGAGAGAGAGACAGAGAGAGAGAGACATGTATTCACCAGAGCACCAGCCAGATCCATTACTGTTACATTACTTCCAGGTGTGTCTCTAACCTATGTTCAGCCTGTAGGGCTCTGTGCTCTGTCCCACCCCGGCCCCGTTCAGGGCAGCCAGGCTGACCAGGTACTGCAGCCCCCTCTGGAGGCCTGAGAGCTCCAGGCTGTGCTGCCCTCCGTCCACCGTCCAGTTCAGCACCTGCTGCTGTCCAGCCTGCACACACCACACCTGGAGGAAGCACAGTCTGTTACCATGGTGAGCTGTGTTACCATGGAGAGCTGTGTTACCATGGTGAGCTGTGTTACCATGGTGAGCTGTGTTACCATGGTGAGCTGTGTTACCATGGAGAGCTGTGTTACCATGGTGAGCTGTGTTACCATGGTGAGCTGTGTTACCATGGTGAGCTGTGTTACCATGGTGAGCTGTGTTACCATGGTGAGCTGTGGTTTACCTGGTAGCCCTGGATGATGCCGTTGTGGGTGTCGTGAGGTGGAGGTTCCCAGCTCAGGTGGACTGTGTCGTTACGGTCGGGGGTCATGGTGAGAGAGACACGCTGGGGAGGGGCGCTGGGGGCTGGGGGAGACCGAGAGAAGGAGGTGAGGTGGAGGTGAGGAGGAGGTGAGGTGGAGGTGTTGTTGAGGTGAGGAGGAGGTGAAGTGGAGGTGATGTGGAGGTGAGGTGGAGATGAGGAGGAGGTGAGGTGAAGGTGATGTGGAGGTGAGGAGGAGGTGAGGTGAAGGTGAGGAGGAGGTGAGGAGGAGGTGATGTGGAGGTGAGGAGGAGGTGAGGTGGAGGTGAGGAGGAGGTGAGGTGGAAGTGAGGAGGAGGTGAGGTGGAGGTGAGGTGAAGGTGAGGTGAAGGTGATGTGGAGGTGAGGTGGAGGTGAGGAGGAGGTGAGGTGAAGGTGATGTGGAGGTGAGGTGGAAGTGAGGAGGAGGTGAGGAGGAGGTGAGGTGGAAGTGAGGAGGAGGTGAGGAGGAGGTGAGGTGGAAGTGAGGAGGAGGTGAGGAGGAGGTGAGGTGGAAGTGCTCACCTGTCTCTGGGACCCGCAGGTGTCGACTGTTGCTCTCCCGGCCGTACAGGCTGCTGCCGTAGGGACGCACCTTGAACTCGTACTGGAAGCCCCTCTTCAGTGGCCCCACCTGGGCCTGGTAGGAGGGCAGGGACACCCTCTGGGCTGACCAGTCAGAGCTGGCAGGGAGGAGGCTGCGGTACAGCACCTCAAACCCCTCCAGGAAGTGGGGCGGGGCCAGCAGGGGCTGGAGCTGGAAGACGAGGAGAAGGGAGGAGGAGGAGGAGGGAAGAGGAGGAGGAGCAGGAGGAGGAGGGAGGAGGGAAGAGGAGGAGGAGCAAGAGGAGGAGGGAGGAGGGAAGAGGAGGAGGAGCAAGAGGAGGAGGGAGGAGGGACGAGGAGGAGGAGGATAGTGTTGCTGAAATGTTCATCACATTAGACTGGCAGACAGAGAGACAGACGGACAGACAGGCAGACAGACAGACAGACAGACAGACAGACAGGCAGGCAGGCAGGCAGGCAGGCAGGCAGGCAGACAGACAGACAGGCAGACAGACAGACAGGCAGACAGGCAGACAGACAGGCAGGCAGGCAGGCAGGCAGGCAGACAGACAGGCAGACAGGCAGGCAGAACATGAGCTCCCAGGTCCTGCAGTACCTTCCACTGGAGCAGGGTGGTGTTAGAGCCTGGTGTGTTCTCTGTCACATTCTCCAGCACCACTCTCACCCTGGACAGCTCCTTATGCAGCTCCCTCTGCTGGCTGCTGGCTGCATCTGCAGGTCAGCTCAGTGGTTAGAGCGTTTAACAGTGTTTAAACCCCGCCCCCCACAGGTAATAGTGGGCGTGGCTTCCTACCCTCCACCTGCAGCAGTGCGCTGGCAGTGACCACGCCCACATCGTTGACCGCTGTGCAGGTGTAGCGTCCAGCATCCTGAGGCGTCACATAGTGGATCTGTAGACTCTGATCTGGGTTCACTAAATACCTACACACACACACAACACAATATCACACACACACACACACACACACACACAACACACACATACAACACAATATCACACAGCTGAAAAATGACATGCTATATGAAACACCCCATTCCAGACTGTGTGTGTGTGTGTGTGTGTGTCTGTGTGTGTCTGTGTGTGTGTTTGTGTGTGTGTGTATGTATGTGTGTGTGTGTGTGTGTAGGGACAGACCTGCCGTTGGGCAGCTGGCCCTGCTCTCTGCTCCACTCTACAGCAGGTGTTGGCTCTCCTCGCACCTCACAGTAGAAGTGGACCGACTCTCCAGCCCGGACCAGCATGTCCTCTGGACCCAGAACCAGCAGAGGGCGAGCTGGGGGGAGGAGGGCACAGCTGGGGGTCACCATCCATAGACCCAGCACAGTACAGACTGGTCTTACCCAACACAGACAGACTGGTCTTACCCAACACAGACCCAGCACAGTACAGACTGGTCTTACCCAGCACAGACAGACAGACAGACTGGTCTTACCCAGCACAGACAGACAGACAGACTGGTCTTACCCAACACAGACAGACAGACAGACTGGTCTTACAGACAGACAGACAGACTGGTCTTACCCAGCACAGACAGACAGACAGACTGGTCTTACCCAGCACAGACAGACAGACAGACTGGTCTTACCCAACACAGACCCAGCACAGTACAGACTGGTCTTACCCAGCACAGACAGACAGACAGACTGGTCTTACCCAGCACAGACAGACAGACAGACTGGTCTTACCCAACACAGACAGACAGACAGACTGGTCTTACCCAGCACAGACAGACAGACAGACTGGTCTTACCCAGCACAGACAGACAGACAGACTGGTCTTACCCAGCACAGACAGACAGACTGGTCTTACCCAGCACAGACAGACAGACTGGTCTTACCCAACACAGACCCAGCACAGTACAGACTGGTCTTACCCAGCACAGACAGACAGACAGACTGGTCTTACCCAGCACAGACAGACAGACAGACTGGTCTTACCCAACACAGACCCAGCACAGTACAGACTGGTCTTACCCAACACAGACAGTCTTGCTGCTCTGCTCTCTCGGACCCCCACTGTGTTGGACGCCACACACACGAACACACCAGAGTCGTTCTTCTGTGCTGCCGCGACGATCAGCTTCCCGTTCAGCTCCTGCACACACAGAGGCACCAGGGTGAACACAGAGCCACGGTTCAAATCCCAGCCCTGGCCCGCCTGTTAGAGAGAAGCACCTGCTAAATCTGATCTATTTGTGTTGATGTTTTATTGTGTGCGTGCTGCAAGGCGCACACTATGTTATTACTAGCGTTTATTATTATTATTATTATTCTTACGCCGTTTTTTGGCTCAAAACATCTCCCAGAGTTTTTGACGCATATACACAAAAGTTATATCAAAACGTGCGGCTCGGCCCCGACATGTGTGCTATGATTTATCTAAGACTTTTGGCGAACAATTTTGCCCAAAAATTGCCAAAAACCACACCAAAAAAATGAATAGGTGTCAATGGAGAGAATGTTTGAGAGGTAGAGTGGTGATGTCATCGCTAGAGTGTGGAGAAGAGAGAGAATTGTGTTTAAAAAATAAAACGTATTTGACTACCATGGCCTCAAATGCACCACTACAGACACAATTTATACATAGAAACGTAGGAAAATTTGTCCTCTAGCTCACACTTGCTTTACTTTATCTGTCAGATTTATTGTTTTAGCTTGACATGCGAAGATTCGGCCGCAGCACCCATGAACAGCCTCATAGACTCCTATGTTAAGAGAGGTGGGGCTGTAACTGAAAAGATAGAAAACGAACACTTTTTAGAATTGCTCCCAAGAGCGCATTTCTTCACTTGTCAACACAAAATGCCTATGTAGACGTTCAGGAAGGGCTCAGCCGGCTTCACGTTAACCTGGTTTTATGATTGGAAACACGGTTTGGCCAGAAATCCTTCCTGTTCGAGGGGTGCTGTAAGCCTTTTCTCTGTCTTTCGAACTGCCATGACAGTTCCAGCTGCAACTTATTAGTTCGTTACTTAGCAACGTGCTTGAAAGAGGAGAGACGGTGGCCACGAATGACGGTGGCTATTTTACAAACATTAATTCATTTCACATTTAATAACTTTAATTGGAGGATATTTACTGGAGGAATCAAATTGGTTCTTTTTGTTTCGGGTGTATTTATAAACTGTACTCCAACTCAACTCTTCCTCTCTGGCTCTAAGTCTCTAAGGTAAGCAAACATCTTTTTCAACTCTTTCGCTAGCATCCTATCAAAAATGTAGGTTTTTGACTTCTTTAACATTTGGGCTCATTCATGTGCTTATCAGTCAGGATTTACAACTGACATTCCAACTAGCTGTAAAGATATGCTGTTTGCTAACATTAGCAACCAATGCTGAAATTAGCGCCTAAGCTAATTGCTAGTGCATCAGCATATGTTTTGCTAGCATGCTATCTAAGATGTGGGTTTTTGACTTCTTTAACATTTGGGCTTATGTATTCATGTGCTTATCAGTCAGGACGGTGGTGAAGGGTTGTGGGGAGGGTTATTTGTGTGCATTTTGACCGTTTATGGTTGTTTTCGGAGGGGGGGGGGGGGGGGGGGCGATCGGCGTTCGCGGGGGGGCGGGGGGGCTCGTGCGGGGAGGTTTGAGGGCAGGGTTCATGTGGTGGGGTCCATAGGAATCTAACAAGATATTGGGGAGGTGTGTGGGAGGTCGGGATCGGCAGTTAATGAAGTTGCCGCTCCATAGAGAAACAGTGGGGATTAAATACAGGTCTTTTAGGAATTGCTATTTAAATTGTTGGGGGGGCTTGCTGTAAAACATTCATAATCGTCTGGATACTGGTTGACCTTGCAAACTATTGGCTAGTGTTGTATGGGGAGTCCTGTAGTTTATAGATGATTGAACCTGTGTGTCAGCTACTAAGTGATTCATTGCACTGAACGGTTTGATTGACAGTTCATCATTAAGTCATTAATGTACAGACTGCCTGTGTGTATGCACATATATGTATCTATCTATATATGTGTGTGTGTGTGTGTGTGTATGTGCGTGTGTGTATGTGCGTGTGTGTTTTTCTCAATTAATGTTGGATAAAAAGCACTGTTTTTGTTAGTGTGATATCAGAACTGTGTGACCTAGTGCTAGCTTATTGCTGAATCCTGATTTGTTACATGTTTGATTGCATGTGGATTGATTTGACATTTAACACAGCTGTATAACTTTATAATGTTATCTGATATTTATAATGCGGTATCATTTTGATAAAAGGTGTATTTCTAATACCAAAGTCATAGCCATTGATGGCCTAATTCTGGCATTGGATGTATTTGGGTCATTTTACACTCTAAGTTTTTGAAAGCATTTATCACTATTATCAAATTAGAACCAAACTATTACTATGCTACTGAACTGTAATGTAAAGTGCTACCTGACACAGAGTGACCAATTGTTTACTGCTTGCTTACTACTTAAACTTAAACTGTGGCAGTGTGCTCAAGTGGAGCTGTCTTTAATCCTGCTAAAATTAGTGTTTACGCTACTACTAGTGCATCAGCATATGAACACCTGTTGAAAGCTTGATCAGTCACATACCTAAGCAATGGTAGAAGTCATATTGTGAAAATTACTCAACAGTGTCAGTGATGTATGGGGGAGAGTCCCGGGCCAGAGTCACGCACACTCAAAATTTCTTTAGGAATTTTTTTCTAGTTCTTTTTACAATCTCTTCAATGTAATAACCGCATCATCCTGTATTGATGATGGCTGCTGTAGATCTTACGGTGTAACGCAGGTCTGAACTGTTAATGGCGACCCCGTCCTTTCTCCAGGTGACGTTAGGTTCAGGATGCCCCAGAGGGGGGCTGCACCCCAGGATGGCCACCTCTCCCACGGCCACCTCCAGATCGGCCGGCTGCACCCGGAAGTCCTCCTGCAGAGCTGGGACAACACAGCGGTGTTATTAACATGTTCAGTTTAGAGACATTCCTAACCCTAATACACTGACTGAACACTGAGAGAACACTGATTGAACACTGAGAGAACACCAGCTGAACACCGAGAGAACACCAGCTGAACACCGAGAGAACACCAGCTGAACACTGAGAGAACACCAGCTGAACACCGAGAGAACACCAGCTGAAAACCGAGAGAACACCAGCTGAACACTGAGAGAACACCAGCTGAACACTGAGAGAACACCAGCTGAACACTGAGAGAACACCAGCTGAACACCGAGAGAACACCAGCTGAACACCGAGAGAACACCAGCTGAACACTGAGAGAACACCAGCTGAACACCGAGAGAACACCAGCTGAACACCGAGAGAACATCAGCTGAACACTGAGAGAACACCAGCTGAACACTGAGAGAACACCAGCTGAACACTGAGAGAACACCAACTGAACACTGAGAGAACACCAGCTGAACACTGAGAGAACACCAGCTGAACACTGAGAGAACACCAGCTGAACACCGAGAGAACACCAGCTGAACACTGACTGAAGACTGACTGAAGACTGACTGAAGACTGACTGAAGACCGGGCTTCAGGTGAGTGTTTCCATACGGAGACTATATTTACATTCATTCATCAGACGCTTTTATCCAAAGCAACTTCCAAGAGAGAGCTTTACAAAAGAGCATCGGTCACTGATCATAGTAACATGATAGACCCCAAACACAGCAGGCTTATAGATTATTACATATATTGTGAGAACCAATAAGTGCCAAAGGAAAGCGCTATAAGTATATTCAGTTAAACAAGTTACAATTAAATAACATGAACTTCAGGAGTGCAATTATGTGCCTGTAGGAAAGCAAGCAACAGCCTCAGAGATCTAATGATGTTAAAGGTACAGGACTGTACATTATGGTGGCTTTCCCAATACTATGATAGCTGCTGTGTTAGTGCTGCAAACTCCCAACACTGCTACTGCTGCCTTAGCAACAGCCCAACACTGTTACTGCTGCCTTAGCAACAGCCCAACATTGCTACTGCTGCCTTAGCAACAGCCCAACACTGCTACTGCTGCCTTAGCAACAGCCCAACACTGCTACTGCTGCCTTAGCAACAGCCCAACACTATAACTGCTGCCTTAGCAACATCCCAACACTGTTACTGCTGCCGTAGCAACAGAGATAGTGTGTGTGGCTTCTCTGTGACCTCTGTGATTGGAAGCTACTCCAGGTCTGAGCTGATAACAGCTGAGTAGAGGCATGTGGGGGTCAGGGGGCGACCCTGTTTGAGGAGTAAACACAGACTGGGGGCTCTGGGTGTTAATAGCCCTCTGTGTGTCCTTTAGGTAAACATTGACATTGGAAACACACACTCAGTCACACTCTCTTAAACACACTCTTCTATGAAGCACTAGGATATCTTGGACTAGGATTCACCCCTCCTGACCCTCCTCACCCCTCCTGACCCTCCTCACCCCTTCTGACCCTCCTCACCCTCTTGACCCCTTCTGACCCTCCTCACCCTCTTGACCCCTTCTGACCCCTCCTCACCCCTCCTGACTCCTTCTGACCCTCCTCACCCCTTCTGACCCTCCTCACCCTCCTCACCCCTTCTGACCCCTCCTGACCCCTCCTGACCCTCCTCACCCTCCTCACCCCTTCTGACCCCTCCTCACCCCTCCTGACCCTCCTGACCCCTTCTGACCCTCCTCACCCCTCCTGACCCTCCTCACCCCTTCTGACCCTCCTCACCCCTTCTGACCCTCCTCACCCCTCCTGACCCTCCTCACCCCTTCTGACCCTCCTCACCCCTCCTGACCCTCCTCACCCCTCCTGACCCTCCTCACCCCTTCTGACCCTCCTCACCCCTCCTGACCCTCCTCACCCCTTCTGACCCTCCTCACCCCTTCTGACCCTCCTCACCCCTCCTGACCCTCCTCACCCCTCCTGACCCTTCTCACCCCTCCTTACCCCTCCTCACCCCTTCTGACCCTCCTCACCCCTCCTGACCCTCCTCACCTCTCCTCACCCCTCCTTACCCCTCCTCACCCCTCCTGACCCTCCTCACCCCCTCCTCACCCCTCCTGACCCTCCTCACCCCTCCTCACCCATCCAGCCTCTCCCCTCACCTCTCTTCACCCTCCAGCCTCCCCCCTTCCCTCCTACTAACCTGCAATGTAGAGCGAGGCATTGCGGCTGGTCGCTCTGCCCGCACTGTTCCTCGCCACGCAGGCATACACTCCCTCCTGGGACTGGCCCCGCCTCCCTGGGACCACGCTCAGGAAGAACAGGCTGCCCTCCGACAGCACGATGGGCCGGGATTGGCTCTCCAGCTTGTCGATCTCCAGGGGCTGTCCGTTTCTCATCCAGTGGATGGAGGGTTCGGGGCTGCCCTGGGCTCGGCAGGACAGGGTGGCAGGGCTGCCCGCTCGCACCACCACATCAGAGGGGTGGTGGACGATACGAGGGGCCTCCTCTACCCTCACACGGGACCCTGGATGGGGGGAGAGGCAGCATGGAGATAGCTTAGTGGTTAGAGTTTCTGACTAAGATGTCATGGGTTTGAATCCCCACCCGTACATGGTTTGGAATTGAGGTAATCTGAAAGAGATACAGTGATGGATCTGCAGATTAATGAGGATTGATTATTGATCGCTGTTGTCTTGTTGCTGGACATGTAATGGATATGGAAGTGAGAGTTGAATAGAGGCCATGATTTGACTTGAGTACGTCTGTTTAATGGGAAGGAAAGTTCCAGAACATTATTGATTTCCGTGTATCAATGTCTCCCAGATGTTTGAGGGAGCAACACGCCTAGCAACACGCCTAGCAACACGCCCCAGCAACGCACAGAAACTTCCAGAATGGAAACTGGTGCTTCTCCAGAGCAAAGATTCATTCCAAACCTTCAAAAACAAGTTTAACTGCGTCCTCAAATTCCATGTTCTTTAAATCTGTGTTCCTCAAATCTGTGTTCTTAAATAGCAGCCCAGTCAAATGTGCTTCAAAGCATCTAATGACAGACCCAGAGGGTAGCAGCCAGCCAGCCAGCCAGCCCACCAGCCAGCCAGCCAGCCAGCCCACCAACCAACCCACCAGCCCACCAGCCAGCCAGCCCACCAACCAACCCACCAGCCAACCCACCAGCCAGCCATGCTGTGTGTGGGAGCTTCCTCTCTCTTCCCCTCTCTTCACCTCTCCTCCCCTCTTCTTCACCTCTCTTCCTCTCTCTTCCCCTCTCTTCACCTCTCCTCCCCTCTTCTTCACCTCTCTTCCTCTCTCTTCCCCTCTCCTCCCCTCTTCTTCACCTCTCTTCCCCTCTCTTCCTCCCCTCTCTTCCCCTCTCTTCCTCACCACACCTCACCACACCTCACCAGACCTCACCAGGCTGAAAGCACCAGGAATGGGCTTCAGAAGCACCACACCCATCATGTGACCTCCAGGTCAACTCACACTCCCTCCTCACAGCTAACAGAGACAGCAGCTAACTGCTACCCATAAACTGGGGCTATTTTTAGCTGTTGACTGGAATGCCATTGTTGAATTTGTTGGTGGTGTTGAGTGACTGTGCTCAAAGGGGGGGGGGGTAAACTGACTTCCTGTGTCGGACAGGAAACTCAGTTGCAGGTCATCGGACTGACCCTCCTCTCGACCTGGAGGAGAACAAAAGCTTCTGAACACAATCAGGGTTCCATCTGAGTACTCTGGAGAACCCTGTCATTACAATGCTGTTGCTGTGCTCCTCTTAAAAGGTTCCTGTCCTGAACCTGAGATATACAGCTCTAGGATAGTGTGATAGCAGGGTTCCTTTATCTAAGTTCCCCAGGCTTAGTAACCATCAGAACCACAAGCTGCTGGTGAGAAATGCAAGTGGAATGTGTGTTCATGTGTTCCTACTGGAATATTCTGTCATTAGAGCAGAAGGGGACAATCTTGGCAACAGATGTGTGTTTTTTTTTTTTTTACTTCATTGTTTCAGACAGGAAGAGGCAACACTTAAAACTTAACAGATAAAAACACACTTTAGGACTTCCTGTGTGTGTGTCTGTCCACACAAGTGAAAGAAACTGTTAATAAACTTCTAAACCTGTTTAGATGTTAACTTCAGGTCCTGCTTAAGTTAGTCTGCTTCTACAAACATGAAGTAATAATTCAGTAACTGACTTAAGAACAAACACATTTGACCAAAAGTACTGAATAAAAGCGAATACATGTGTGATGTTATAACACCACGTCAAGTTAAGAAACATTCAAACATAATACCAGTAAAACACCAGTAAACCATGCCCCAAATCAATCTATAATCACTGGTCTTTTAAGAAACAGTTCAAAATTGAAACTATTCCAAGTTATTCTCCCTCTTACCTGCGATGTTTCCAAATGTCCCCAAAAACACTACAAGCGTCAGAAAGTTCTCCATTATTAAGGTGATGAATGAACCCGCAGTATGTTAATGATAACTGAAGTGTGACCATGCTGTTATTCCAGAAGTCTCCATCACTCCACTTCAAAAGCACATCGAGTAAAGCAGCTTTACAGTAACTCTATCACCCTGATCCGCACAGTTACATCCCATAGAGCAGATCTGGTGCGATAAAGAGCGGCTCCCTTCCCACCATAAGAGGAGCAGAGGCGGTGCGCCAAGGGGAACACTGCCCCCCCCCCCCCCCCCATGGGGAACACTGAGCCCCCCCCTGTGTCCCCCCCTGTCCCCCCCTCCCCCCGTCCCGACTCCCAAACTGGGACCTGAGATCATTCATCAGACTGCAGCTGTTTTATCATCCACAGCTGTTAATCATTACAGTCCTTCAACTAAACACTGGTTTGGAATTAAAATACATGTTTGCCTTTCGACTGATATGGACCGTTTTGATGTTTGCCTTTAAAAGTTTCTCAAAAATACATCTTTTATCGAATGCAAGAGGACGTTTATTTTAAGTTATTCTAAGTTCGTTTTATTCTTGGCCTATTTAAAAATGGGGATTTGATCAAACCAGCTTGTTCTTTTTCAGTAAACTGATGTTAGTGGGATCTGTTGTTTTCAGTTGCTGAGTTATGAAAGGCAGGAAGTTCAGAGGTCAAGCCTCAAAACAATACATGGAAATGACATGTGGTGACGTCATGACAGGGAACCAGGTGATGCTTACATCATCTTCATCAAATTAGGATACGTGCCTAACCCTAACCCTAATCCTAACCCAATATAGGATTTATTTCAGCATTGTTTAAATGCATAAAATGTATTCTTGCAACAAAAAAAATGCACACAAAATAACACCATTTGTAAAGTAGCATTGAAGAAAAATTCCCGCTAAATGATGAAAACGATGTTGTGTCAAATGTGAGAAGGTTTAGAGTGTGACCACATGACAGAGTGGAGGGTCACTGAGGAGCCAATATAAACAAGCCCAGGTCCTGATAGGTCCTTATCCCAATTACCCAGGGTGCTGTGCAAACACAGAGGGAGAGAGAGAGAGAGCAGGACTGCTGCTGCTAGTTCATTCCCTCCAAAAGAACATAGATAAAGTGTTGTTTAGTGAGCTGCCCATTGTGCTGCTGTAAAAGACCCTGGCAGACTGATGCCTGTATTGATCCAACAGAGTGTCTGGATGGCCGAGGGACAAAGGAGAGAGAGGGGGGGGGGGGGAGAGAGAGAGAGAGGGGGAGAGACAGAGGTGGAGGGGGAGGGAGAGAGAGAGAGGGGGAGGGAGAGAGAGAGAGAGAGGGGGGGGGGGGGGAGAGAGAGAGAGAGAGAGAAAGAGGGGGGGACAGAGGTGGAGGGGGAGGGAGAGAGAGAGAAACAGACAGACAGAGAGGGGGGGGAGAGAGAGAGAGAACACCATCTGAACACCAAGATCGGAACACCCATATCTTTTCTTCCCATTAAACAGACGTACTCAAGTCAAATCATGGCCTCTATTCAACTCTCACTTCCATATCCACTACATGTCCAGCAACAAGACAACAGCGCTCAATAATCAATCATCATTAATCTGCAGATGGGATCCATCAATGACAAAAATAGAGAGGTAGCTCATTGTAGGAAATGTAAGTGGAATGTAAGTGTAAATTATGCAGGCTTGTCTGTAGCTGGTAAAATGATAAATAATACGCATGTTAACTGTGTTGACAAACTATATTTTTCTGCTCCGTCAACGTTTAAAGAAAGTTGCAGTTAAATAATAACCAGTACTGTAAAACATACTATATATGTAACATAATATTCAACTCTTTAGTGACCTGCCACCCTCCAAGTGAAACACAGATGATCAGAGAATATCAGTATGGATCTGTGAAAGCAGACTGACCCTTCAGAGACAGCAGGACTCTAACAGACCCTGTGTTGTGTGTCCGCAGGGTCCAGGAGCCCCACAGTGTGTGTGCAGGGACGGCCTCACCTCTCCTCCTGGGGGCCCTCGTCCTGTGAGGAGGCTGTCTGCGCTCTGGTGGATGGAGAAGATGTTTCCTGCCCTCCTGAGGCAGGCTGGGGTGTTCCCTGCCCTCCTGAGGCAGGCTGGGGTGTTCCCTGCCCTCCTGAGGCAGGCTGAGGTGTTTCCTGCCCTCCTGAGGCAGACTGAGGTGTTCCCTGCCCTCCTGAGGCAGGCTGAGGTGTTCCCTGCCCTCCTGAGGCAGACTGAGGTGTTCCCTGCCCTCCTGAGGCAGACTGAGGTGTTCCCTGCCCTCCTGAGGCAGACTGAGGTGTTCCCTGCCCTCCTGAGGCAGACTGAGGTGTTCCCTGCCCTCCTGAGGCAGGTTGAGGTGTTCCCTGCCCTCCTGAGGTAGACTGGGGTGTTTCCTGCCCTCCCGAGGCAGACTGGGGTGTTTCCTGCCCTCCTGAGGCAGGTTGAGGTGTTTCCTGCCCTCCTGAGGCAGACTGAGGTGTTCCCTGCCCTCCTGAGGCAGACTGAGGTGTTCCCTGCCCTCCTGAGGCAGACTGAGGTGTTTCCTGCCCTCCCGAGGCAGGCTGAGGTGTTCTCTGCTCTCCTGAGGCAGACTGAGGTGTTTCCTGCCCTCCTGAGGCAGGCTAAGAGTCCTGATGGAGTGGTCCTTCGACTCCTGAGGACAGGTACAGCTGAGCTGACAGACATGCAGACCTTCAGCCCAGGTGAGCAGGCAGGATGCCCACACCAGCCATACACCAACCTTCATCTTACCACACTCTTCCTCTCTCCTCTTCCTCTCTCCTCTTCTCTACGCCCAGAGACGCAGCGTAGCATCCATGGTCCAGGGGGACTTTGAACCCTGATAATCCAGCTCAGCTTCTCTCTCTGCTGTCCTGGGACTCCCTGGGACAAATTATTTGGAGATTGTTATAAAGAATGTTTTTCTTTATGTCCTTAGAAGCTGCTTTTGTCCTCCCTCTTCCCTCCCTCTTTCTTTTCTTCTTCCGCCTCTCTCCTCCTTGCTCTCTTTCCCTCACCCTCCTCTTTCTCTCTGGGGTCTTTTTTTCTTCTGGGGGGGAAAAAGAAGTTGTGGGGCAAACAATGTTTGAAAAACAAGTTCCAGGCGTCATGCTGAGAGGGGAGTTGGGGGGGGGGGGGGGGGGCTGCATGTGTGTCATTCATTCTGCACGGAGAGACCCAGAACAAGGCCTGCTCTGGGGGAGGAGGGGGAGGAGGAGGGGGAGGAGGGAGAGGCTGTTTCAAGTCAGATCTCTTCCATTAATCAAGTGTCTAGCAGCTTGATCCATGTCCTCCACAGTAACACTGCTTCTTACTCTGGGAGGACATAGCATGTGTTGCTTCAGCAGCTTGTTTTACCGTGGTGAAGTCATGTTGTCAGCAGTGGAGGTTAAGAGAAGGAAGCACTGTGGTCACCTGATCAGACTGGAGGGGATTCACCCCGAGCTGAAGGAATGAAGAGGGAGTGTTTTCAAACAAGCTTCATCAGATGCTGGGCTTTTGTTGAAGTCATTCAGCTTCACTGACAAGGAGGAAGCTACAACAGAGCATGAAACTGCAAAATTCAAGACCAGGAGGAAGATAAAGAGAGACAGAGATCACAGCATCGCATCAGTGGAACTGGAGATAATTCATTCATCTGCATCGTGACAATTTCAGTTTTCGAGGCTTACGTATCAATTATCTGGCAGCGAAAGTGTTGCTCCATTTGAAGAGACTGAAAGGCCACAAAGGTTCCCCCCACCCCCACTGCCCCCCCTGCCCCCCCTGCCCCCTGCTGTCTCCTTTAAACAAGACAACTCCAGGCCCCCCGCCCCCGTGCCCCACCCCCCGCCAGTAAACTAGCCAGGCAAATTTGTAGCTGCCTGCCTGCACAGTTTGAATCTCATACATCATTTTGGCTTAGCAGTCTGGATACAATAAGTGTTTTGAAGCAAACTTGTCAAGCTGTTGTGGTCAGTTGACTCCTGGTGAGGAGGTGAGCAGATCTCCTGTTAGACTGCTGCTCTCCTGGTGAGGAGGTGAGGAGGTGAGCAGATCTCCTGTTAGACTGCTGCTCTCCTGGTGAGGAGGTGAGGAGGTGAGCAGATCTCCTGTTAGAGGGGCCGGGGGGCTGAGGTAGGGAGGCTGGGGGCCGGGGGGCTGAGGTAGGGAGGCTGGGGGCCGGGGGGCTGAGGTAGGGAGGCTGGGGGCCGGGGGGGCTGAGGTAGGGGGGCGTGTGCTGGGCACTGACAGCACCCTCTGGACCCCACAAAGGGGGTAATGAAGCAGGTCGGGGGTGCTAGTGAGAACCAACTCTCTGCCTCAAGAATACACCGGCTGTTGTCAGGGTGACGGGCTGCCGACTAACATTGATCCTGGCAGCTCGTTCCCATGGCGATGCATCCAACCATTGGACCCAACCTCATTTCCCAGAGTTCCACTTGTTGGTCAGCAAGCTTGGATTTGATACGGTTTTAGATTCGCCTCCCTCTGACACTCTGTCCTCATCTTAAGCTTTCCGTCTGTTGAAAGATGTTGAATCTCTTCCCATGACCACAGCACTAAGCTGCTGTTACTGTGTTCAGCTGCGGAGGAGAGGCGCCCTTCAGAGCGCTGAGGAAGAGGAAGGAGGCCGCATCTGAGGCTGCATCTGAGGCCGCATCTGAGGCTTCATCTGAGGCTGCTGAGTGGCTGCATCACCAGAGGGCTGGGGGGGGGGGCAGAAGCAAATCAGGAGTTCTGCTTCAGTGGATCTATACACGACTAAGAGAAGACCACCCCCACCCTCAAACCCTCCTCCTCTTCCCCACCCCCACCCTTAAACCCTCCTCCCCACCCTCCTCCTCCTCCCCACCCTCCTCCTCCTCCCCTTGCTTCAACAACAGAGTGCTCACACCCACATCCTGGGCTTTCTTATACTGCTCTGTCCCGCCATCGATCTCCCTCCCTCCCCATCTCTCCCTCCCTCCCTCCCACCCCCCATCTTCCATCTCTTTCTCCCCCGTATCTCTCCCCTCCCTGCCCCATCTCCCCCCCCCTTCTTTGTGTGTCCAGCTGGCCTCTCTTCAAAGCTTTGAGCTGGAGGTTCCAAATGAGCCTCAATCTTACACCATGTTTGTTCCGTCTCCTTTCCCACTCCTGAGAGAGGCAGAGGGGGCCGACATGAACATGAAGATGGGAAGAGAACGAGAATTAGCGGAATAGTGTGACTAAGTCCATGAGTGTGATCTCCTGGAGAGAGAACCTGGAGAGAGAACCTGGAGAGAGAACCTGGAGAGAGAACCTGGAGAGAGACATGAAGCCTCTTACTGATAGACTAGCTGCTCCAGAATGCAGAGAGCAGTAATCAGTGGCATCTGTTGAATTACGGACCCTCAAAAACCAACTGTTGCTGACTAATAAACAGAGAAAAAACATCTTCACCTCGAAATAGAGACAATCTCCCTCGATGTGTCACCTTAACGCGCAGCTAATATCACGTTTCTGGGTAATCACGCGCTCGATTAAAGGCAACAGTTCCCTGTGGAGCTCAGGGGGGGTTTTGAACCCTGTGCTTCCCCAGCCTGTGTGAAACCTCGCAGGGGATCAGTGGACAGAAAGAGGCCCCAGTGTGGAGATGTGGGCCGGAACTAATAGGATTGGTTTTGATTCATTAGATTCTCTTTCATCATCCTGGTTGGAATTCCACGACACGTCCCAGAGTTTTACACTTAAATAGGGAGGGGGGCTCAGGAGGGGGGCTCGGGAGGGGGTGTATTTGCAATGAGCTGCTCTGTAGCTGCTCTGTGGGTCTGTAAGATGCTCTGTGTGTCTGTGAGCTGCTCTGTGTGTCTGTAGCTGCTCTGTAGCTGCTCTGTGTGTCTGTAGCTGCTCTGTGTGTCTATAAGCTGCTCTGTAGCTGCTCTGTGTGTCTGTAGCTGCTCTGTGGGTCTGTAAGATGCTCTGTGTGTCTGTGAGCTGCTCTGTGTGTCTGTAGCTGCTCTGTGAGTCAGTAGCTGCTCTGTGAGCTGCTCTGTAGATGCTCTGTGTGTCTGTAGCTGCTCTGTAGCTGCTCTGTGTGTCTGTAGCTGCTCTGTGTGTCTATAAGCTGCTCTGTAGCTGCTCTTTGTGTCTGTAGCTGCTCTGTGGGTCTGTAAGATGCTCTGTGTGTCTGTGAGCTGCTCTGTGTGTCTGTAGCTGCTCTGTGAGTCTGTAGCTGCTCTGTGAGTCTGTAGCTGCTCTGTGAGTCAGTAGCTGCTCTGTGAGCTGCTCTGTAGATGCTCTGTGTCTGTAGCTGCTCTGTGTGTCTGTAAGCTGCTCTGTTGCTGCTCTGGGATTCCCTGTCTGCTCATGTTTACCACTAACAAAGGATCTGCTTCTACTAATGCTGGTCAGGATCATTAACTCTTCCTTTGGTTTATGTTGACTCTGTTCTAGTGAGTCCGTAGTGGGCTTGATGATGCTGCTGTTGTTGATGTTGTTGTGGGGTTTCCAGTGACTGGATGGATTCACAGGCCTCATCTTGACCTTTACTCCTTTGTGATGCGGAGACTCAATACTCAGTTACTCCTCCATTATTCTGTCTTTGCTTTGAAACCCTGTGTTATGTCTCTAACACAGTATTTCCTGGTTTCCTTCTCTACAATAGTCCCTCCAAAGGATCTACATTAGTTTATTCAAGATGCATAGATGCCTGTATGGAAAATAGCTTATCATATTATGTGTAAATACAGGCTACAAATGGGCTCTACCCTGAGTTCTAACATTCACTGAATAACAAATAACAGCAGAAGCAGCCTATAGTTATTTATGATTTGGGTGAGTCAACAGATGGGATCCATACAAACTCCCAAGTTTGGTATGTAAAGTCAGACCACATTAACAAACAAACCTCACACTTGTTTAGAAATATTTCCCTTGAAAGCTATTTTGCACACTCCCTCCCTCTTTGTTGTGTTTGGGTATTTCAGACTGCATCCATCAGTGGAAAATTACCATTTCAATGCAGACACAATTCATCCGCTTTAAATCCATTCTGATGTGACTGAATGCTGCATAAATCTGCAGGAAGTGATGGCTGGCGAGATCTCCTTCACATCACGTGTCACTAAGCTCCTCTACGTTCAAGAGCCAATCAGGAGGAGATGATTGTTTCCTGTTGAACTGGATCCAATCAGGAAGCTGGATTTGTGCACCTCAGCAAGGTGAAAACACGTTTCTGCGTATTCATCCCAGCATCCTTACTTCCTGTGTGCACCTGCACCTCTGACATCACGACAAGGAAACACAACACAGTGAAATTACACAAGGAGATGTGTTATTAAGTTGTTTATTTGTTTGACAGTATTCATACAAAAGCTGGAGCTCTAGAAGGTTGAGCGGTGTATTCTGAGGGGCGTGGCATACACTGGGGTCAGGAGGTGTTGGATCAGGAGCGTAACCACAGCAACCAGGAACACCAGGCAGGAAGCTGTCAGCAGGACGTAACGTCCGATGAAGAACGTGTCGACAATCTGAGAGGAGAGAGAGAGAGAGAGAGAGAGACAGAGAGAGACAGAGAGAGACAGAGAGAGAGAGAGAGACAGAGAGAGAGAGAGAGAGAGAGAGAGAGAGAGAGAGAGAGAGAGAGATGTTAGTGTGGTGAGGAGATATCACTATATATTTATATCTAAAATGTGTTTTCTGTCCAGCAGGTGGAGTGTGAGAGCCAGTTTGAAGGAGGCTTTAGTCTTCAGGCAGTGTCTATTTCATCAACTTGGACTCCCAGAATGCATCAGTACCGCCCACATTCTGCTTCTCTGACAGGGTCAATCAGACTGGTAGCATGCTGTCATTACTGTTACTGTGTTATTACAACATGAACCTGTTCAAAAGCTAACAGATGCACACAGGAAGTCCAGTGTTGATTGTTTATGCTGTACAGCTTAACCAAACACCAACAAAACCAACAGCAACCCCCCCGACCCCCGCTCAACCCCCCGACAGCCCCCCCCCCCCCCCCCCCCCCCCCACAGGCCAAGTCTTCTGGAGAGAAAAACACACCTCCTGCTGCTGTGTAAAGACTGAGAGAGAGAGAGAGAGAGAGAGAGAGAGAGAGAGAGGGAGAGAGAGAGACAGCGAAAGGGAGAGAGAGAGAGAGAGAGAGAGAGAGAGAGAGATAGAGAGAGGGGAGAGAGAGAGAGAGAGAGAGAGAGAGGAGTGTGTTGTGTGTGAAGGCATCATTGTCTCCAGTGGACACACTCTTCTCTCATTTACACATCTCACTTTCTAATCTGCCAATTAGCTAACTAGTCTGGCTAAGAGAGAGAGAGAGCCTGCGTCCATGTTTTATTAATGTGGCAGAGAGCAACATGGCAGCGCTCATACTTCACCTCCACCACCCCCCCCCCCCCCATCCCACCCCCCCAGTGCCTGGGGCCGGATTAATTGGCACTGTGATATTTTGCTTTTGTTTAACAACGAGAGGTTAGCCAGTTATTGCACACGCAGGCAAGAAAGCAGGAATCTAAGCAGTTAATAAGCTGACCAGACCCCCTGTGAGACATCCTGCTCTCCACAGGAACCAACTAACACATGAACTTCACCTTTTCACTGATACTGGAACATCCTTAGTTAGTTTTTTTATGCATTTACAAGTGAGGCAAAACAGCAACATCCGAAACATTGCAACTCTAAATCTCCCATATGAATTTCCAATAACACACATCAAAACTAGCCTTCACCAATAACCCCAAAATAAAATGAAAAAAAAAATAAATCTGGAAAATAAATCATTAAAGTAAATAAGGAATCATGAAAGAAAATAATTCATCAACAGCTATTAAAAATAGATGACTCATAAAGGCACGACCAGTTAACTAGTCTCTGTTGGTCTCATACATCTTGCCCACGAGTCCCCCCCCCCCACTACCCCCTGCTGTCTCCATCTGGGTGGACCAGCCCCCCCAGTCTTCCAGTCCTCCAGCCTCACACCCCCCAGTCCTCCAGCCCCCCCAGCCCCCCAGTCCTCCAGCCCCCCCAGCCTCACACCTGCACAGCTGACCCTAACCAGACTCCTGTGGTCGGTGTTCCTGCCTGAAGCCCCCCAGCATCAGCAGTGCCTCAGGCCTGAGTTGCTGCTGGACACAGATGAACCAGTCCTGCCTGGGAGACTCAGTGGAGCTCACACCAGCAAACTGTGTGTGCGTGTGTGGTGTGTGTGTGTGGTGTGTGTGTGGTGTGTGTGTTGAGTGTGTGTGTGTGTGTGTGTGTGTGTGTGTGTGTGTGTGTGTGTGTGTGTGTGTGTGTGTGTGTGTGTGTGTACCTCCTTCTCCCTGAAAGCTGAGGGTGTTTCAGAGCTGCGGGGGAAGAACACCAGTCCCAGAGTGATGATGAGGGCCAGGATGACCACAGGAAGAACTCCTAACCTGGTGACAGAACAACATCAGGGCATCAATATTAACTATTAACTTAACTCATGCAGGCTGACTGTACAGACACACTGCTGCTATTCTGCTGCTGTTGTTGTGCTCCTGCTGCTGCTGTTCTACAACTATTATTCATTCATCCCTTACTTTGTGGTTCCAGAAGCTCTTAGTAGAATCATCCCAGAGATGAAGGCTACGATCCAGATGAGAGTGATGAGAAGGACCCCTGTACCGACCCCCAACACCAGGCCTGCCATCCTGGAGCCCCTGGAGGAGGAACCCGGGATGGATGATGGTGTTGGGTCTGAAGATCTCCAGTAATAGTAATACTATAGTAATACTCCAGTACAGCTAGCTTGATAGCATGATTAGCTTCAATCAGACATCATTCCCGCTGATTAGGAGGGTTTTTATATAAGTCAAGCTAAAGGGATGTAGCTATTTACTCGTTGTTAATAGTTTTTTAAGTGAAATGTATCAAGTTATTTCAAACTAAACCTGCTCTTCAAACAGTTAAAATAAGATGTTAGTGATCAAGCTGCTTCTCCACTTCCTTGGTAACAAATGATCT
Source organism: Neosalanx taihuensis (assembly GCA_030340665.1). NCBI lineage: Eukaryota > Metazoa > Chordata > Actinopteri > Osmeriformes > Salangidae > Neosalanx > Neosalanx taihuensis. The sequence goes on from CM059315.1 coordinate 1,835,625, forward strand.
AGAATCCTATTGGATGGATGAACTCCGGCTGAGCCAATCGGTGTTTTTGTTGCTGGATGGTGACTTATTCGCGAATGGGATTCTGGGAGTTGAAGTCTTTTGCCACTCAGAAAACAGCTGAAGCTCGTTGATTTTTAATTCGGTTTGTTTAAAGATTGTTTGAAACCTTCGAACAGGTGAAATGCGTTTAAAATTTACATGGATAAAGTGACACAGTAAAATGTGTTTGCTGCTGCTTGAGTTGAAAAGTAAGATATTCTAGGTCTGGTGAAGGACTACAGTTGTGAAATGTTTGAAAATGTGTCTTAAATAATATCCTATTGATTGATATGACATTGAGTAACGATAGTTTGGTTTTATTGATAACATCCATAGGCCTACATGCAGCTCGTCTTCCTGGTGTATATAAAACACGAAAAACGCTCAATTGTGTTTATTTTTTTATATATATAAAGCAACTATAGCATTTAAGTATTATGATAAATGATTGTTGAGATGAATTAAGTTTTAGGGGTGACCGGGGAGTGTTGTAACACAGGTTAGTTATAACACGGGTTAGTTGTAACACGGGTCAGTTGTAACACGGGGTTAGTTGCAACATGGGGTTAGTTGTAACACGGGGTTAGTTGTAACACTGTCAGTTTGGCAAATTAGAAAAGAGCTACAGTGACGTCATCAATATCGTAGACTTAATTATTATACCTATTATTAAGAGGTAGATAATTTATTTACAGCTATCCAAAACAATTGTTGTGGCTTACTTGTTGCCCCAAGGTGTCATACATCATTCATGCATCAACATGGGGATAAAATGTTTACTGATCACTTGCTTTTAGGTCAGGAAGTTTGCATACCAGTTGGCATAAAATTGTAAATTTTATAGTGTGGATCTTATTTGAGCAAATTACCTCTCATTGTTACATCCATCCTCAGCTGGTGTTACATCTCACCCCAGTTGTGGGGTAGATTGTAACAACTGAACTCTTTGTATATGACACTAACTCACATAATCTGTATCAAAGTTTTAGAGACCCAACACAAACAACCACTGAGTTACAGACACTCAAACTAAATGTGTTACTTTCATCCCCGGTCTCCCCTACTTTCTTATGGTTTCCAAATCGTTCCTGTCGCACCGGATTGGTGATGTAGTTTGGCTCCTGCACCAACAGGGGGCGGCGGGCCACGCCATCTGAGATGCGCAAAACAAGGGGCGTGTGTGGGGAGAGACCAGTGAAGGTGTGGGGAGGGGGCATATGGGAGGGGGCCCTGGAGGAGGGAGGGGGCTCTGGAGGAGGGAGGAGGGTCTGGAGGAGGGAGGGGGGCCTGGAGATGGGAGGGGGGCCTGGAGGAGGGAGGGGGGCCTGGAGGAGGCAGGGGGGTGGGGGTGGTGGGAGGGGTCTGACATGGCAGACGTCACTGCCTGGGTTAGGGGAGTAGAGGCAGTGTTGTCAGCTTCGTGTCAGTCTGATGAAGATTGGCATTCAGGTAAGCTGTCATTCATTTTCAATGTCAGAGAGTCCAGACCAGAGGAACACTCTGCCTCTCTGCCTCTGCCTCATTACTAAAGGCAGGAGGACATTATTCATCCAGCCAGGCCAGGCTGGGAGAGAGGGGGGGGTAGAGAGAGAGTGTGAGACTAGAGGGAGAGAGAGAGGGGGAGAGAGAGAGAGGGAACAAGATAGACAGGGGAAGAGGGGAGGAGGGAGAGAGAGTGTTTTGAGAGAGAGAGGGAGGGAGGAGGAAAGGAATTGAAAAAGCTTCAGAGAAGATCAGCATGTTTTTACTGGATGGAAACACTGTTAGTCCGTTGCTTGATGTTTGGATTAGAATATGTGTTGTTAATGAGCCTGTGTTGGTAACGATGCTGTGTTGGTAATGATGCTGTGTTGGTAATGATGCTGTGTTGGTAATGATAATGTTAATAATGTTAATGAGGTCCAGTTCTGGGAGGATATTCGGCATGTTTTCTCAGGATTGAACAATAGAACAGGAGAGATCTGAAGCAGACATATTAGACTCAGACCTGCTTCACTGACATGGATTTATGATCTTTATTTTAGGCTTCATATCCTTCCTGACTGTAGGTCTTTAACCTTAATGCATGTTAAATACGATTTAAAAATACCTTCATGTAGATTGTGAATGATTTAAACGCGTCTGAGCGCGTTTGTTTCGCGTTGTGTTGTCGTGTCTGCTGTTCTTCTGCTGTGGATGATGGATCATATTATTATTATTATCGAGGCTATTTATCATGGCTGTTTCATGTCGATAACCTGTCTCACTGTTCCTAGATGTAACTTTCCATATGTCATCAGCTCCTGAAGTCTCTTAATGTAGACATGTGGTAACAAAGCTCTTTATACTAACCAGCTGTTCTGTATAATGACAGATTTCATAACAACTCGTAATTTCTTCACGTTTCTAAATCGGAGTTTTTAGATCACGAATGACTGACAGAAATATTTTTGTAGCAAAAAATTGGCAAATACCTTTTATAATTTAAAACAACTAATGTTCGTGTTTCCTTGTGGCGTTTCTAAATATTGTCCTCAAATGTAATAAACTGATCTCATTTTGCTTTTTAACCCTTTCTTGACTATGTGGGTCTGAGAGGCAGAGAGGCAGAGAGGCAGAGGGGCAGAGGCAGAGGAGCTCATGTTGACTCTTCCAGCTTAGTATATCTGCTGCTGAACAGACTCTTTGTGTGGCTTCATGCTCAGATCTGATCCACATTTAACTAAACATCATTCAGTGAAAGGCCACGAAAGACGGATTATTTGTGTATTTAATTATAAATCCAGCAATTCCAGTGTATTTCTCTGAATTGATCTACTCTCCACTACTAAGTTTGTAGATAAGAAGTATTTCAAATGTTATTAGATTATCTCCTGAGTACAGTTAATACTTTATTGGTTTGCCCATAATAACTAGGGAATATTGACACTAAATAACTGTAACCAAAACATCAAGTTTGATTAAATAAAAGTAATATACGATCCCAGTGTTTTAAACTTGCCAGGTCAGATGGGCAAAAGAGAACATTCTGTTGGAATAACACAAGTATAATTGAAAACGTTTTATTCTCCAGTAATATAAGGATTAAGAAATATATTTAACACAGGAGTTATTGTTACATTTATAAATTACCCTGGAATATAGTAAAATATTTACTTATATTTCAGGTCATTAACATAGTGAACCACAGTCCTGAAAAGGAATTTCATGTATCGCTCTGCAGTTAAACTAGACTCAGAAGTTAGTCAGGTTTCAAACTTTATTTGAACTAATTTATAGGTTCCCCAATTTCTTACAAATCTACCAAGTACTGTATAACATTTGATGAAGAGACTCAAAGTGATTTTTTGAGAGTTAAACCACTCTGTCTTAGAAACACATTGTTGTTGATGGTTGTTATTTCAGCACTTCTGTGTTGAGATGTATTTTCTTTGTCAGGAAAGCTGCATCACGTCAGTAATGTCTGTTGGGAAGAGTTTAAATCAAGTGTGGATGTTAAGATTTGTAGATTTATGTTAGCTTGGTATTCTCTGTACTCTATTTTGTCTTCTCCACACACACACACACACACACACACACACACACACACACACACACACACACACACACACACACACACACACACACACACACACACACACACACACACACACACACACACACACACACACACAAAGATGTGCCTTTCTGCTCTCCTGTCAAAAAATATAATAATATATTTTTGTGTTTCATTATGTCCCACTCCACATGCGATGTGAGGATATTGCCAATTAACATGCAACAAAACCCTGCTGGGATCTTAATTGTTGATTTGTGTCGTGGGACAACCAGCCCAGGGGCACAATCTGAGCTCCAAAATAGTCTGACACTATTAGCATATTCCCATTCTCCACATCAGGGCTAAATGACATGAGGAGGTGTTGGACGAGGGTCTCCTGCAGTTTCCAGGGGATAAACACTAATAAAGCCACTCACTTGCTCTAAATGAACGTTGTAAACAGAACGATGAGAGCATATGTTGTAAACCCATTTAAGCATTTATGGACGACCGTAAAGTGATTGAGGAAATTGAACCCATCTCAAATCATTTCCCATCCCTGCTTGCTAATACTACCTTCACGCTACCCCAGTAACCAACGCATCATTTCTCTACCGCAGATTTTTAAGGTTTCCAGAGTGGAGTCCCAGCTAATAGTTCATTTCCTCCCAGGCTCTCAGATATTTAGACCATAATTGTTTTCTTGGGTGCCTGAGTTTCTGGAAGGGTTCTAGAGAAAGTACATATGCTGTAAGGAGTTATTCACAAGGTCTTTTTGTCACATGGGTATCCCAGCCATTTGCACTGAGGCATTCTTTAGGGCCTGGTCTACCTTGAAGCCTGATTTTCCTGTGTTTTAGTGAGGCTGGATTGGGCCATATCATTGACATGCATGTTGTAGCTCGACATGTGGGGCCTGAATGTCCATGCCCACTAAGCCAAGCTCATCCCTATTGCTCTCCTGAGAAGGACATACGTCTGGTTTTGCTGTCAGAAAGCTCCACGTCCGAATGACCCTGCGTGTGTCCCTTAGGCCCCCTCCCTGCTCCCCCTGCCAGGCCTGAGCCGGTCCGGAGGCCCCACCAGGGACCAGGACGGAGGGAAATGGATTAGCTTGATTTATGCTTGCAGGGGAACAGGGTGGGTTTAACGATCCTCCGTATTGCTAGCGTCACGTGCGATTGGCTGATCTAGCAGTCCGCAAGGACAGAGAGTAGACGAGTCATGAAAATGCATTAGATCTAAGATGTGCTTTTCACCCCCCCCCCCCCCCCCCTCCAACTATATTTCCGACAATCTATACTGTTGTTGAATATCAAGTTGGCAATGAACTGCAGTGGTTCTCCATTACACAGCAGACCTGGAATAGTTACGAGAAGGAATCTGAACTGTGGAATATACTATCCAGCTGCACAACATGCATTCAGTTACAGCGGTTTGAGTTATTTTATCTAATAATTATAGCGTTGGTACTTTGATCCATGTTATCTTTTTAGGGGAAGGAAATGAACAAACAGCAGGGAGACATTCCTGAGAGAAGAGAGAGAGACAGAGGGGGAGAGAGGGTGGGTGGGAAAGAGAGAGAGAGGGAGAGTGTGAGAGAGCGAGAGAGAGACACAGAGAGACAGAGCGAGACACAGAGAGACAGAGCGAGACACAGAGAGACAGAGTGAGACACAGAGAGACAGAGCGAGACACAGAGAGACAGAGCGAGACACAGAGAGACAGAGAGAGACACAGAGAGACAGAGCGAGACACAGAGAGACAGAGTGAGACACAGAGAGACACAGAGACAGAGCGAGACACAGAGAGACAGAGCGAGACACAGAGAGACAGAGCGAGACACAGAGAGACAGAGCAAGACACAGAGACACAGAGAGACAGAGAGAGACAGAGAGAGACAGAGAGAGACACAGAGAGACAGAGCGAGACATAGAGAGACAGAGTGAGACACAGAGAGACAGAGCGAGACACAGAGAGACAGAGCGAGACACAGAGAGACAGAGTGAGACACAGAGAGACACAGAGACAGAGCGAGACACAGAGAGACAGAGCGAGACACAGAGAGACAGAGCGAGACACAGAGAGACAGAGCAAGACACAGAGACACAGAGAGACAGAGAGAGACAGAGAGAGACAGAGAGAGACACAGAGAGACAGAGCGAGACATAGAGAGACACAGAGAGACAGAGCGAGACAGAGCGAGACAGAGCGAGACACAGAGCGAGACATAGAGAGACAGAGAGACAGAGAGACACCCTGACAGGAGATGGATGGTTCTAGAAGCACAGGTACAGGGAGTTTAAACCATCAGGTAGCATCAGCAACATTCTCCAGTTTATTCAGGCAGCTGAATGCACTGACTGGTCATCAGCAGTAATCCTTTCCTTACTCTTGATATGATTATAATTGTATTATAATAATTTTATGAGTACAATGGAAATCTTATTTTTGACTGCAACGATTTATTATTCAAGGATCAAAAGCTAAATCAAATTAGCAACAGCTTATTATTAATTCTGCATTTAAAGACTGCAAACCTCATTGTGCTGTTGCTCTTATCTCTGGTGGAATGCAGATAATCCTAATAAATGAATAGGAGTTTCACAGACAGACATGTGAAGACTGCCGGTAAATCCTGAATTTATTATATTCAAGCGCTCCAGTAACAGCTGAGCTGGGCAAGGTTACAAATATTTGATTTGAATTGAACAGCAGATCAAAGGATGGAAAATCCCAGCAAGCACTATGTGGCTGCTTTTTTACACTCCCTTTAAAATAAAATGAATAAATGTATGGGCAATTTAAAATACAAAAAAAAAATATATACATATATATATAGACCTCCTATTCCCTAAAATCCTCTGGTGTCCAGTGTCTGTCTCTTAAATGAGGTGACCACAGAGTGTTGGTGGTGAGTGACAGGTCAGATTCTGTCAATTAGTTTGAGAGTGTGAAGCTTCTTTCTCAGGCTTTCTGGGAATGTTGTCTTGTGGTGTAACACAGAGAGAACTGACCTGCCTGATAAGTTGACTCAGCTGGGACGCTGACGTCGAGGTCCTCTACTAGTCACAGGCTGTCTCCTGGTTTAACTCCTCTCTACTAGTTTAACTCCTCTCTCCTAGTTTAACTCCTCTCTCCTAGTTTACCTCGTCTCTCCTAGTTTAACTCCTCTCTCCTAGTTTACCTCGTCTCTTCTAGTTTAACTCCTCTCTCCTGGTTTAACTCCTCTCTACTAGTTTAACTCCTCTCTCCTAGTTTAACTCCTCTCTCCTGGTTTAACTCCTCTCTACTAGTTTAACTCCTCTCTCCTAGTTTAACTCCTCTCTCCTAGTTTAACTCCTCTCTCCTAGTTTACCTCGTCTCTCCTAGTTTAACTCCTCTCTCCTAGTTTAACTCCTCTCTCCTAGTTTAACTCCTCTCTCCTACTCCTCCACATGTCGCCTCCTAGTTTAACTAATGTCAGACTAAGCTGCTCCCATTAGCAGGTCTAGTATGAGGTAATGAACACCACTGGGTAGAGCTGTAGGTGTTTTTCAGTGTGCAGCATACTCACAGCCCCTGGCCCTCACTGTGTGGCCCCTGGCCCCCATCACCAGGCCCCCCCAGAAAGCCACATGTCCGCCCCCTGAAATCAGCGCTGAGCAGACATCAGCACAGAATCATTTGTCTTAATGGATGTCATTTGACTTATCAGCGACAGTCATTTCCGCAGCGTGATTCATTCTGAATCCATAAAGCTGACATGAGGATTTTATGTCCACAGAGTTGCTGGAATCTTTTTTTATTTGATCTGAAATGGAAACTGTATATCTCTCCTGTTCTGTCTTACTTTTACCTGTAAATTATTCAAAGCGTACGGTGGAAGCCTTGGAACATAAGGAGGGAGAGTTAGACCTGAGAACTGTACAGAACATCGTGTGTCTGAGATCTTCTGTTACCTGGTTTGGACGGAGACTTCAAATCAGACTCACTCTTTCTCTCTTCTCTTAATCTCCAGCAACAACAACATATATTTAAGGAGCTAATTAGCAAAGAACATCTTCTGAATTTGCCTGGTGCTTCTGCACTGTAATTGAAATTGATTTCCTGGAGAAACACAACCAGATAACTTGGCCTGAATCGGTTAACCCTTAAGTTACTTTGTTACTTAGAGACGACTACTTTGTCCTTTAGAGACGACTGTATTCATACCCAGACCATCACAAAATAAGACACAGCCTCCTGTTACAGCCCCTCAGCAGCAGACACAGCCTCCTGTCACAGCCCCTCTACAGCAGACACAGCCCCTCTGCAGCAGACACAGCCCCTCTGCAGCAGACACAGCCCCTCTGCAGCAGACACAGCCCCTCTGCAGCAGACACAGCCCCTCTGCAGCAGACACAGCCCCTCTGCAGCAGACACAGCCCCTCTGCAGCAGACACAGCCCCTCTGCAGCAGACACAGCCCCTCTGCAGCAGACACAGCCCCTCTGCAGCAGACACAGCCCCTCTGCAGCAGACACAGCCTCCTGTCACAGCCCCTCTACAGCAGACACAGCCCCTCTGCAGCAGACACAGCCCCTCTGCAGCAGACACAGCCCCTCTGCAGCAGACACAGCCTCCCTTTAGCCTTCAGCAGAGTAACTTCCTGTGTTCGAGTCGTCTCCCTGAGCTTTGAGCCTCTGGCAGGAGGGAACAACTGGGTCTGAAGCCGCTCCCCTCATCATCTCACCATGAGGGGGGGTGGTGGTGGGGGGGGGTGTTTCGGAGACTTTTTCCCAGACGCATCTGTCTTGCTGTCTTGGCAAAGGTGGCAATCCTTGGTGTGGATTTCGCTACATTACAAAATGATCTCACCCCCTAACTTGAATTCAAGGGTACAATCTGTGATCTTCACATACTTTGCTACCTCTTCAACACCTACACACACACACACACACACACACACACACACACACACACACACACACACACACACACACACACACACACACACACACACACACACACACACACACACACACCTTGCCTAGTCACCACCCAGCAGGTTCCTGTTAGCTAGCTGCTGTGTCACTGCTCTCCTACAGTAACATGTGCCAGCCTGGGTTATTTTATCAAGCCGCCCAATAAGCAGGAGACAGATTGTGTCTCTGTGGGGCTGGAGGCCAAGGAGGCCAAGGAGGCCAAGGAGGCCAAGGAGGCCATGGTGGTCTGAGAGACTCACACAGTCTGCATTCTGAAGGCTGATCCCAGATCTGTGTGGAGGGATCTGTGTGGAGGGATCTGTGTGGAGGGATCTGTGTGGAGGGATCTGTGTGGAGAGATCTGTGTGGAGGGATCTGTGTGGAGAGATCTGTGTGGAGGGATCTGTGTGGAGAGATCTGTGGAGAGATCTGTGTGGAGGGTTCTGTGTGGAGGGATCTGTGTGGAGGGATCTGTGTGGAGAGATCTGTGTGGATAGATCTGTGTGGAGGGATCTGTGTGGAGGGATCTGTGTGGAGAGATCTGTGTGGAGGGATCTGTGTGGAGAGATCTGCGTGGAGGGATCTGTGGAGAGATCTGTGTGGAGGGATCTGTGTGGAGAGATCTGTGTGGAGAGATCTGTGTGGAGAGATCTGTGGAGAGATCTGTGTGGAGGGATCTGTGGAGAGATCTGTGTGGAGGGATCTGTGGAGAGATCTGTGTGGAGGGATCTGTGTGGAGGGATCTGTGTGTGAAGTGCGTCTGAATGTTAAAGCTGAACCACATGTCACTTGTGATTAAAGAAGCGGTTGTGTATTACAACACGACAACATTCATCCCAGTCTCCTCCTGACACAAACAGACGCTTCGCTTTTCATTTGGTGTGTTTGATGAGACTCAAGACAAACATCTTTGCCTTTTAAAGTCAGATTGTAAACATGACAGATTGAACGAGTCTTCTGGAAGGTTCAGAGAAGCAGCTTTCATAGACCTAATCAGAAGAGATGAATCTGCAGACTGAGACAACAGGAAGATAGCAGAGTTACTGTTGGTGTTTTATTTCCTCTTTGAACTCTGAGATGTTCACTGATATCCATTTGGATTCTAAAAGAAAAGCTCAATAGGGTTTTTTGTGTGGCGTAATTTCTCATAACTTTTTTACAGAACAAAAGTTCCCTTTTGGAATGTTTTGAATGTGGAACTAAGTCAAAACACTTTTACTGCTGTGTAGAACAGATCATCAAATTGATGCAGAATATTGAGATTCTTTGTGTAAATGTTCATTACTTTGTACAGTGTGTTAAATATACATGTGGAGAGTACACTGTATTAATTTAAGAGTTCTCCACTACAAAGAATAATTATATTCCCTGACTTCTATTCATAATTGGTTCGTTCTTTTATCTCATCTCCGTGTGCTTAATTATCACAGTCATCTGATGAGATTATTTCACACATTAGAAACAAATTCAAACCGAGTGTGGGCTAATTAGCATGTTATCATATCTGTGTTTCCAGTCTAATGATGGTTATTGTTCTTGTGGTTACAGAAAATGGAAACGGCTCTCGCAATCATCATAAAATCGTCATTATATTTTCCACATCCTTTTGTTTTTGTGTGGGTTTAAAGATTAAGAAAATAGAAAGCATACGGCCGTAAAATATTTCTAAACTGCTTTTTGAAGATGTTTACATATTTCACACATTATTTGATTGAGGCGTCTGTTATATCAATGTGGTCTCATTTAAATCTTAGATACGCTTCAGTCCATTAGAAAGCAGCTTGCATGTTTAATGGGTTTACATGGTCTCTCTGTGTTGTGGAACTCTTGTGTTGAACTGGTCTCAGATCCAGGGAGAGAGAATCAGGGAGAGAGGGGGGAGAGAGAGGCAGCGGAGAGAGAGAGGCAGCGGAGAGAGAGGCAGCGGAGAGAGAGGCAGCGGAGAGAGAGGCAGCGGAGAGAGAGAGGCAGCGGAGAGAGAGGCAGAGGAGAGAGAGGCAGCGGAGAGAGAGGCAGCGGAGAGAGGCAGCAGAGAGAGAGAGGCAGCGGAGAGAGAGGCAGCGGAGAGAGAGGCAGCGGAGAGAGAGGCAGCGGAGAGAGAGGCAGAGGAGAGAGAGGCAGCGGAGAGAGGCAGCAGAGAGAGAGAGGCAGCGGAGAGAGAGGCAGCGGAGAGAGAGGCAGCGGAGAGAGAGGCAGAGGAGAGAGAGGCAGCGGAGAGAGAGGCAGCGGAGAGAGGCAGCAGAGAGAGAGAGGCAGCGGAGAGAGAGGCAGCGGAGAGAGAGAGGCAGCGGAGAGAGAGGCATCGAGAAACGGGGGGAGAGACAGAGAGAGAGAGAGGGAGAGAGAGAGAGAGAGAGAGAGAGAGAGAGAGAGAGAGAGAGAGAGGGAGAGAGAGAGAGGCAGAACATCACTTCCTCAGTGAGGTGCAGAGAGGAGCTTGTCCACACCAGAACCAGTGCCTGGATCCCAGGGTCACGACCTCCCAGGGTCACACCCTGCCTGCTCTGGGGAACGACAAATGAATTACTTGACTGAGTGTGGAAGTGGCTGAGCATGTGCAATTGTGTGTGTGTGTGTGTGTGTGTGTGTGTGTGTGTGTGGGTGGAGGGGGGTGTTTGTGTACGTGTGTGGGAAGGGGTTGGTGGCTACATGTGTGGAGGAGTGTGTACACACAAGTGTTTGTGTGGCTGTGTGTGGCTGGCCAAACGTACGTATTTGTTTGTGAGTTGTGTGAGTGCTAATGTTTGTGTGTGTTTGCTTGTCTGGGTGTTTAAGTGAGTGTGAACGTGTGTGAAGGTACGTGTCTGTGTGTGTGTGCGTGTGTGTGGGAGTTCTTGAACAGCTTGTGAGCTTGTGTCCCTCGCTGTCTTGCTGACATCCTGCTGAGAGATATTTATAAACTGTTATAGACATCTAATACTGATCAACAACACATCTCACTTCTCCAGTTCTCTTAAAGACATCTTGTCCTGAAGAGTACTGAGAGCACCAGCGGGTGTGTGTGTGTGTGTGTGTGTGTGTGTGTGTGTGTGTGTGTGTGTGTGTGTGTGTGTGTGTGTGTGTGTGTGTGTGTGTGTGTGTGTGTGTGTGTGTGTGTGTGGGGGGGGGGGGGGGTCATGTGTTCTAACATCTCCTCGTAGTTTCAGAACAGACTCTTGTTGGATGTTCTGACTATAAAACCCATGTCACGTCTCGCTCAGTGTCCACAGAAGAGCTTCTGTTTCCAGGAAACAGACAGGATATCTGAGTCAGTATGAAGTCCAGCCGCTCTGACTGATGACAAAAGAAATCGAGGCAATTAAAGGGGAGGTGGGGAATCGAAAAATCGAGGTGGAAAAGATTTAAATCATAGCCGTAATGTTTGTTGACCGACAGGAGGGTTGTTGAGGGTCCTGGCAGGCAGCCAGGTGAAGGGAACTTTCTGGAAAAGATCCCATGAATGCAGCAGGCTGGTTTGAAAACACCCCGGAGAGCGTCTCTCACACCGCAGCACTTCTGCTCAGTAGCTCACTTATTTTCCACACTAGTTTTATTGGAGGACGAAGGCTGTTGGTCAGCAGAACCAGTGGAGTTAAAGAAACATGATGCCGTTTAACAAGTTTAAAAATAAGAATGTTTTTGTTTTCGACAGAGATTTGGATTAGAAGGATTTACACATTCAAAAGTTAAAATAATAATAAATTATTTGTTTTTCTTCAGTAATCAGGACATTATTCCTACTTATAACTTGCATCAGTCAGATCTTCAGGTATCAGTCAGGAAATATTTTTAAACCCAAACAGACGTGAGCCAAATAAATGTGATTTAGTCAAGAGACTTGAGAACATATCTGCACTGTGGCCTTACAGAAGAGTTTTACTCAAAACCTTTGAAGAAACAAACTGATAACATCAAACCAAGTTATCTAATTTCTGAAGCAAAAACAAAAATAATATTATTTAATCAGTGAATAGATATGTACACATTGTTATTCACTTAAATCATTTAGATTACTTTGTTTGATGTCAACAGTTTCCACAAATTAAGAAGATTCTGAATGTATCAGGTCTCCTTCTAGAAGCTGACTTGAACTCCAAACTACTTTTATTTTAATTGATCAACGTTTCAGCCTTGACAACAAAGAGCTCTGTAACCAACAGCAACGATGACAAGCCACTAGGGATGCATTCATCCTGAAGTGTTTCTTAGTGGGATCCAAGCCATGGAAGAGGAAGGTGGTTTAGTTCAGGTTAGAGATGCTGACAGCCTCTGTGCCCAGCTCATCTGAACCAGCACAGATGTTGAAACTGAAATCTTCTGAACATTCACACTAAAACCTTCCCCCCACTTCCATTTCTAGCCTGGACAGGGAGAGAGATCCTTCCATATTTCTGTGGAAGAACACTCTGAGATTCCATTTCAGCTGCTGAGATTCATTTCTGATCTATTTACAGAAAAGCAAAATGCTTTTTTGTGGAGATATGGAAGAGGTTTTCTGTAGTCACTGAATAATTCACGACACAAAGCTTAGGATGTCCCTCTTCTGTAAAGCAGACATTCAGCTGGCTGAGCTGGACGTTACTTTCAAGGATCAGGATGGTTTCTGTTTCATCAAGGTCCAGGGGAGACAAG
>CM059315.1:1851236-1873736 GCA_030340665.1 Neosalanx taihuensis
AGTTGTTTAGTTTAGTTTCTTGTTCGTTCTCGTTTGTCTGTTCGTTCCAGACATGTGTCGTGCTGTCAGTGCGAGCGAGGGCTGTGTCTCTGCTGTGTGTGTGTGTCTGCTGTGTGTGTGTGTGTGTGTGTCTCTCCTGTGTGTGTCTCTCCTGTATGTGTCTCTCCTGTGTGTGTGTGTGTGTGTGTCTGCTGTGTGTGTGTGTCTCCTGTGTGTGTGTCTCTGCTGTGTGTCTATCCTGTGTGTGTGTGTGTGTGTGTGTCTCTCCTGTGTCTCTGAGTGTGTGTGTTTCTCCTGTGTGTGTGTCTCTCTCCTGTGTGTGTGTGTGTGTGTTTCTCCTGTGTGTGTTTCTCCTGTGTGTGTGTGTCTCTCTCCTATGTGTGTGTGTTTCTCCTGTGTGTGTCTCTCCTGTGTGTGTGTGTCTCTCCTGTGTGTGTCTCTCCTGTGTGTGTGTGTCTCTCCTGTGTGTCTCTCTCCTGTCCCTCTTTGGGTCTTACGCTGCATAAAACACCGTTCCTCTTTTTCTGATGTTTTTATGGAAAGGAGTGTTTGGTATAATGTCACTATCACTATTAGAACTTAGAGATATGTGCATAGGAATAAGGCTCTCTGTTGTCATAGTAACATGAATCACTAACCCTGTGAACAGCTGTTGTTATGGCAGCGTCTGAACAGTTGGGGGGGGCGGGGCTAGGGGTTGCAAGGGGTTCTGGGAAATAAAATGTTGAGGTCTCCCTCGTCACCTTGACCGCATCGAACCAGGAACATTTCACAGACTTCACAGTAACGACCGAAATCCCACATTCGCTGTGTAGCAAGTGAATCCAAAACAAATGAAGAGATAATTACTACAACTGTGAAAGCGTTATCAAATTAAATAAACAATCATGATTTACAGAGTCTCATCAGAGCCAAACGTTAAAAACCCCTGAAGCCAACGATCGTTACATTCGACTGCAAATGAGTGCAGGCGGCGGAGTGTGTGTCTTTATTACAGACTGACTGTGGGACATGGTGATGGAAACTGTAGCTGCAGGAAGCTCAACACCTTGATAGCAGCAGCGTGTGGGGTCCAGGAGGTCTGAACCCTAACCCTAACCCTGACCCCTGGAGGGTCCAGGAGGTCTGAGAGGGTCCAGGAGGTCTGAGAGGGTCCAGGAGGTCTGAGAGGTTTCAGGAGGTCTGAGAGGGTCCAGGAGGTCTGAGAGGGTCCAGGAGGTCTGAGAGGGTCCAGGAGGTCTGAGAGGGTCCAGGAGGTCTGAGAGGTTTCAGGAGGTCTGAGAGGGTCCAGGAGGTCTGAGAGGGTCCAGGAGGTCTGAGAGGGTCCAGGAGGTCTGAGAGGGTCCAGGAGGTCTGAGAGGGTCCTGGAGGTCTGAGAGGGTCCAGGAGGTCTGAGAGGGTCCAGGAGGTCTGAGAGGGTCCAGGAGGTCTGAGAGGGTCCAGGAGGTCTGAGAGGGTCCAGGAGGTCTGAGAGGTTTCAGGAGGTCTGAGAGGTTTCAGGAGGTCTGAGAGGGTCCAGGAGGTCTGAGAGGGTCCAGGAGGTCTGAGAGGTTTCAGGAGGTCTGAGAGGGTCCAGGAGGTCTGAGAGGGTCCAGGAGGTCTGAGAGGGTCCAGGAGGTCTGAGGGTTAGTGTGTGTGTGTGTGTGTGTGTGTGTGTGTGTGTGTGTGTGTGTGTGTGTGTGTGTGTGTGTGTGTGTGTGTGTGTGTGTGTGTGTGTGTGTGTAGGGTTAGGGTTAGTGTGTGTGTAGGGTTAGTGTGTGTGTGTTTTTAGTAAAAACCCATCAGACCCTTAAAGAATTTTGGGGTCTCCATGTTCGTTTTAGTTTCTAGGTTGACATATGAGACCAGGGGACGAGTGTGTGTCTGTGTGTGTGTGTACTGTGTGTGTACTGTGTGTGTGTGTGTGTCCGAGGCAGGCAGTGGTGGTCTGCTGCTCCAGGAATTGGAATGCTTCCTCTGTGGTTTGTGAGGAACATGGTGATTAGTCCTCCGACCCCCTGGGGGAGCTGCTCTCTGCTCTCTGCTCTGCTTCACATCAACAGGAAGCCAGGCCTCCTGGAGAGGGGGAGGTATGTATGTCTGTGTGTGAGGTGTGTGTGAGGTGTGTGTATGTGAAGTATACCCCTACTTCGGGTGTGTGTGTGATTGTGAGATTTGTGTGCCTGTGAGATGTGTGAGATATGTGAGATATGTGAGTTTTGTGTGTGTGTGTGTGTGTGTGTGTCTGAGTTGTGTGTGTGTATGGTGGCCCCCAGTTAGTGCAGAGGAAAGTGCTGTTCTACAGCCTACAGCTTAGGGACGGCTTCTACAGGGATTACAGCCCGGCTAAAATGTTTTCTTTATCGCTGGAGGAAACCTGAGAGACCTCTCCTCTACCCCCTGGCCAGCCAGAAGGCAGGGAGGCAGGGCAGTGCCAGACCTCCCCTCTACCCCTGGCCAGCTGGGAGGCAGGGTAGTGCCAGACCTCTCCCCTTAATTAGGATCTTTTCATCTTTTCTAAGCATAAACTGCAGAATGTCCACCAGAATGAGTCAACTCCTGGAAGCATGAATACCCTTTGATTTTATGAACGCTTCTTATGTCAGGGAAAGGAAAATTGTCACTTCCATGTCCATTTTTGGGTGTCTGCTCCGCTCTCTGCCTGCTCCCAGAGCCCCTCTCCTGGGGAAGCTAGCCAGGCGAGCAGCCTGCTGTGAGGCCTACCGCACACAAACCAACCAGAGGCTCCTTAGGGTTAGAGCTCCAGACCTTCCTGGATGACTGAAGCTGAATCTGTTCCATCTGCACCAGGATCTAAACAGACCTTCAGACAGTCTGGAGGGGAGATGGTGTGAAATACTGCTGAGGAATCTGATGTTCACCCATAAGAGCTCTTTATATTCAAAGCAGATACGGCTGTCTTTGTGTGTTGGTCAGTAATGATTGGTTCTGTGTGCTTCTTCCAGACTTGGAGTGGTGGAGTGACGTTGAAGATCGTGCTGGAAGACCTCACTGCCTGCTGTGCTGTAGAAAGACCCCTCCCAGTAAGTCCTCACACAGCTTCTGTTCATCTGAAAACAGGGGGGGGGGGTCAGGGGGCTCAGTGGTTAAGGCGTTGGCCTCATTGGTTGTGAGTTCGATTCCTGGCTGTGGTTACATGATGCTGTGTCCTTGGTCATTCTACTCACCTCAGTATGTCCCTGTACTTGCTGCAAGTTCCTCTGGATAAGAGCGTCTGATAAATGACTCCATGTTAATGATAACAAGACAGGGTTGTTGCTTACATCACTAGGATACCTTGTTAGCATGTTTATGTTATGTCTTAACAGCTTCACAGTTTCTTGTGAGTTTGGCTCATGTTCTGATTCTGATGTCTGGTGTTTGACAAGCGTGTTGTTGCAGATGTTGAAGCTTCTTTTGATGAGGTAGAATCATCACAGAGAAGAATCATTCACAACAAACATGCCAGTGTTGTTACGCTTCAGTTAACGGTCACTAGAGGAGTTTTAACTGTTTTCTATTTCCTGTTTGACTTCATTCATCATCTTCATTCAGGAAGTCTCCATGAAGTTCTGATGCTGCTGTTTCTCTCTGGCTGGTTTTAATGGCTGTTAGATTCACTTGAAAAAGACTATTTGGGTCTTTAATGGTTGAACAAGTCAGGAAGGAATTGACTGTTGATGGGAAACGGAGTTGGGGAGGGCAGTGGGGTGTGGGTGTGTGTGTGTGTGTGTGTGTGTGTGTGTGTGTGTGTGTGTGTGTGTGTGGGTGTGGGTGTGGGTGTGTGTGTGTTGGTACTTAGATATTGACACTATAATGACAGGCGGTAGGGTGCTAAACTCTGATATGGAGGGGTTAGAGGAGGGGGGGGGGGGTTAGAGGAGGAGAGAGGAGAGGGGGGGGGTTAGAGGAGGAGGAGGGGGGTTAGAAAGAAAGGGAAGATTCTCTGGCAGAGTGGAAAAGCAGCTGGTTATTTCAACTATTCCTCCTCCTATGTCCTGGGCCTTGTCCATGTCTTCACTTTAAATACTCCCAGCTCCCCTCCCCTCCTCCCCTCCCTCATACTTCCCCCATCCCTCCCCCATCCCTCCCCCATCCCACCCTCATCCCCCCCTCTAGAACCACGCCTCCAGAGGATTGTTTTACGCTTAATTTTGTTAGTGTAACGAGATTTCACTAATCAAATCTGCCCCTGGCTAGAGCCCCTGCCCTCTTCCCCGCTGCCCTCTTCCCCGCTGCCCTCTTCCCCCCTCCCTGGAGCCCCCCTGTCTGGAGCCCCCTCCCTGGAGCCCCCTCCCTGGAGCCCCCCTCCCTGGAGCCCCCTGCCCTCCTTGTCTTCTCTGTCTCTCAGGGTGTGTTTGTAGACACTTTAAAAGACAAATAAACGTTTTCCTTCTGAAAGCTTGCTGGTCACTGGAGAGAGGGATGGTTTAGTCTTTCTTATGTCTGTCCTTAGCTTCTACCAAACACTCAGGCCCCGCCCCCTTCCCACAGGCCCCGCCCCCTTCCCACAGGCCCCGACCCCTTCCCACAGGTCCAGCTCTGGTGGGCAGGGTGTCCCTCTGTGCCGAGAGGGTGACCCTCGCTGATCAGGTTTCTGCCACCTGTTGCTCGGGCGGGAGAGGCAGGGGGGAGGCAGGGGGGAGGCGGGGGGAGGCGGGGGGAGGCGGGGGGGAGGCGGGGGTGGCGGGGGAGGCAGGGAGAGGCAGGGGGGAGACGGGGGGAGGCGAGGGGAGGCAGGGGGGAGGCGGGGGTGGCGGTGGAGGCGGGGGTGGCGGGGGAGGCAGGGGGAGGCGGGGGGAGGCAGGGGGAGGCGAGGGGAGGCAGGGGAGGCGGGGGAGGCAGGGGGAGGTGAGGGGAGGCAGGGGGAGGCAGGGGGAGGCAGGGGGTTGGCGGGGGAGGTGAGGGGAGGCGGGGGGAGTGAGGTAGCTTGTTGTGTTCCAGCAGTGCCCCCAGAGTCCTGGATGATTTAACTCCATGATGGCAGTGAAACCTTCTTCCTGTCTCTGTTGTGTCCACACAGCATCACTGGGACAGGAAGGTCACAGAGACACTGACCCTTCCAAGGCTAACCCTCGCTAATTAGCATGAGAGGAACCACAGCCATGTTTACAAATTGTTCGTATGGAATGTTGTTTGTGGTCTGGAGACGTCCTCCTGAGCTGCTGTTATGGTGTCAGTGCTTGTGTTAGCACTGTGTGCTAGCTGCTGCTGCTAGCTGTGGGCTTGTTGAGCACGTTGTGCTCGGAGCAGCTTTCACCTCCTACTTTACAGATGAGGAATCATGTCAGATGACCTTTGACCCCCCCAAGAGGAGCACATGGGGTCTCTAAAGGAAGTCATTTAGCTGTCTGATGTCTCCCTAAATATAAAACCATATTAACACATAATTTTCTAAGACCATCAAGTGTAGGTTGTCTCTAAGAAAAAGGGCATGTTACTGAACAATTAAACAAATTTGGCTGAATTTTGATAACGGACAAACAGAGAGATATCACTAGATTTCCATAGAAACGAACGAGAAATGAATTCCCTCTCGTCAAATATCTCTGTGACCTTTTCGTTTGGGCGATTTGAAATGAATGCTATAGGTCATTAGCGCTGGCATGCTAACTCTCCCGACACCTCTAACCCTAACCAACAATCTCTCTCTCACTCTCTGCCTCTATATCCCACCAACCCTAATTCTAATTATGTTGATTTAACTTATCCCCCCCCCACCCACCCCCACCCCCTCCTCTCTCCACACCATCTGAATGGAAGCTTATTAGTTTGAATATTTATTTATTTATTCCCATTTCTTGGGTCCCTGTCGGCATTTCCAATTACTCTGGCTGCATGGCTGTAATTGCCTCCACACTAATGGCCGCCAGACAATCGTGCTAAATGAGGTGAGGTAGAGAAGCTGTGAGCCTGACTTCATTAAGAGCTAATGGGATTTTATTGGGAGGACTGAAGACCCCAACTCATCAGAAAGAGGAGATGGAGGAAAACAAAAACAGATGGAGAGAAGGAGACCCCCCCCCCCCCCCCCCCGACAGTACACACACACAGACACAGTACACACACCCTCCTACAGTACACACACACACACACACACAGTACACACCCTCCTACAACACACACACACACACACACCTTCCCACGCACACAGTACACACCCTCCTACGGTACACACACACACAGTATACACACAGTACAGACCCTCCTACAGTACACACAGACACACACACCTTCCCACACACACAGTACACACCCTCCCACAGTACACACACAAACAGTACACACACACGCACAGTACACACACACGCATAGTACACACACACTGTACACACACAGTATGAATAAGAATGAATTCAGCACTGTTGTAAACACAGTGAATAGTTAACAACAATAGTTTCTGGACTCCAGATCAGGTCAGAGGTCACAACCTTCACAGGAAATTGGCTCGCTGTTTGGTGGAAACCCTTCTCTCTGATTGGCCGCTGTGATGTCGTGATATTCACGGTTCTCTGATTCCTCTCATCTACCTTAATCCTCGTCTCCATCTCCATCACCGCTCAGGGCCCCTCCTCTGGGCCCCTCCTCTGGGCCCCTTCTCTGGCCCCCTCCTCTGAGCCCCTCCTCTGGGCCCCTCCTCTGGGCCCCTCCTCAGGGCCCCTCCTCTGGGCCCCTCCTCTGGGACCCTCCTCAGGGACCCACCTCTGGCCCCCTCCTCTGGCCCCCACCTCTGGGCCCCTCCTCTGGGCCCCTCCTCTGGGCCCCTCCTCTGGGCCCCTCCTCTGGGCCCCTTCTCTGGCCCCCTCCTCTGGGCCCCTCCTCTGGGACCCTCCTCAGGGACCCACCTCTGGCCCCCTCCTCTGAGCCCCTCCTCAGGGCCCCTCCTCAGGGCCCCTCCTCTGGCCCCCTCCTCAGGGCCCCTCCTCTGGCCCCCTCCTCAGGGACCCTCCTCAGGGATCCTCCTCTGGCCCCCTCCTCTGGGCCCCTTCTCTGGGCCCCTCCTCAGGGCCCCTCCTCAGGGACCCTCCTCTGGCCCCCTCCTCTGGGCCCCTCCTCAGGGCCACTCCTCAGGGACCCTCCTCTGGCCCCCTCCTCAGGGCCCCTCCTCTGGCCCCCTCCTCAGGGCCCCTCCTCTGGCCCCTCCTCTGGCCCCCTCCTCTGGGCCCCTCCTCAGGGCCACTCCTCAGGGACCCTCCTCTGGCCCCCTCCTCAGGGCCCCTTCCCTGGCCCCCTCCTCAGGGCCCCTCCTCTGGCCCCTCCTCTGGCCCCCTCCTCAGGCCTCTCCTCAGGGCCCCATCTCAGGGACCCTCCTCTGGCCCCCTCCTCAGGGCCCCTCCTCAGGACCCCTCCTCTGGCCCCCTCCTCAGGGACCCTCCTCAGGGCCCCTCCTCAGGGCCCCTCCTCTGGCCCCCTCCTCAGGGACCCTCCTGGCTCCTGAACAGGAGGGCTGTGCCAAACTCTATTACACGCTGAATAAAACTGACTGTTCACCTGCGAGGAGCATTTAAAGCCCACAGTGTAATGGAGACTGTTAAAGGAGCGTTAGTTACTCACTGTTCTCACTTGGCTAGTCTGAGGCTGTTTGAGGGTCATCCAGCCTTAAAGGACGCTCTGATTCATCCTCCAGTGGATCTAGATGACTCTGCTGTGAGTCTGTCTGGAGGAGGTGAAGTATTAAGATGCTCCACTAATATAAAAATGTACATTAAGGGTGTTAACAAGCTTATGAAATCCTTAAGCAGCATTCGGACTAAGATTGTGTCTAACTAGCAACAGACAGAAAATAGAAGGATTGTTATCCTCCCCCCCCCCCCCCCCCCCAAAAAAAAAAACTATATTTTCACACAATTTATCCCCATTGGGGTGTGTGTGTTGGGGGCCCCAGTGTAGTGGGGGTGTAGTGTGTGTGTTGGGGGCCCCAGTGTAGTGGGGGTGTAGTGTGTGTGTTGGGGGGCCCAGTGTAGTGGGGGTGTAGTGTGTGTGTTGGGGGGCCCAGTGTAGTGGGGGTGTAGTGTGTGTGTTGGGGGGCCCAGTGTAGTGGGGGTTTAGTGTGTGTGTTGGGGGGCCCAGTGTAGGCCTTGAGGCCTGGGCTCCGTAGTAACAGCTGTCCCCCAGCTGCCAGCCTCCTGCTGGGGGTGGGGGGAGAGAGCAGAACAGACCCCCCCAGGGGGAGAGTTGTGGTATGGCGGTCTCCCTGGCAACCAGCGGAGGATCAGACAGGGAGAACAATCCGTCCAGTGAGAGAGCAGAGAGGCCGGTTTCTCTCTCTCTCTCTGAGCTCAGCACAGGGGAATGTGGCTCTGGGGGAGAGAGGGGGAGAGGGGGAGGGGGGGAGAGTACAGGATACAAAAAGCGGAGCGAGGGAGGAATGGATGGATGGATTTTGAGGAAAGAGAGGAAGAACTGTCTTCTGGCTCTGACAATTCACAGGTTTCCCCTGAGCTGCGGTCCCCTCCTTCCTCCTCCTCCTCCTCCTCCTTCCTGCTTCTCTCCCTTCTCCTCCTCCTCTTCCCTCTCCTCCTGTCTCTTTCTCCTTCTCTTCCTCCCCCCCCCATCCAGTCCAGACTCCACAGGGAGCAGAGACGCTGGTCGAAGTCTTATCTCAGGACTCCAGAACTCTCTTCTCTCTTCTCAAATGAAATCCCAGCCACAAACCCTCCGTAGCTGCTCCTGGCTACAGATAGATCACCTGCTCCTAAATCCAACACAGCGCTTTTGTTTAGCTAAATCAGTTCATTTCAGTGTTTTACTGAAACAAATTTGACTTAGTTTTTTTTAATCTAATAGCTGTAGACTATCTAAACTTATACAGCAGGTAGTGTTTAACCCAGTTGAAAGTTGACAGAAATGTGTTGCTTAAATGATCGGGAGAGATGTGTAAATAGCTGCTGCTAAATAGTTGTGAAGATTTTTCCCATCGTGTGAATTCTGAGTTGATAATTTTTCACACATATTTAAGAATAAATCCTCCTCCCACAAACCTTCTGCATTGAACAGGAAGTCCTGAGTTTGTGTTGCAGCTTCAGACACTCAGTTAAATAATAACACACTAACAGGTGTGCAAATCAGGGGGCCACAAGTTAAGTGTGTGACAGAGCGACAGAGCAGACAGAGCAGACAGAACAGACAGAGCAGACAGAGCAGACAGAGCGACAGAGCAGACAGAGCAGACAGAACAGACAGAGCAGACAGAGCGACAAAGCAGACAGAGCGACAGAGCAGACAGAGCAGACAGAGCGACAGAGCGACAGAGCAGACAGAGCGACAGAGCAGACAGAGCAGACAGAGCGACAGAGCGACAGAGCAGACAGAGCGACAGAGCAGACAGAGCAGACAGAGCGACAGAGCAGACAGAGCAGACAGAGCGACAGAGCGACAGAGCAGACAGAGCGACTGAGCAGACAGAGCAGACAGAGCAGACAGAGCGACGGAGCAGACAGCAGAGAGAGCGACAGAGCAGACAGAGCAGACAGAGCAGACAGAGCGACAGAGCAGACAGAGCAGACAGAGTGACAGAGCAGACAGAGTGACAGAGCAGACAGAGCAGACAGAGCGTCAGAGGATGAGGAGGGGTCCCACCACATCTCCTCCTCTTCTTCTTTTACTTTTAACCCCCCCCAAAAAAATCTCCCTGTCAAAATCCTGCGGCGAAGGGGTCTGCACCTTGCGTTTCCATGGTGACGGACTCCCCGCAAAAAGGTCACCGTCAGACGCAGTTTCAGAAATGGCACAAGAGGATTATGGGGGATTTGAAGCGGACAAAAAAAAAATCAGTTTTTCTCCTTTTTTGTCTTCTTCTTTAGAATACTTCCCCAACCCCCTCCCCCCCCAGTCCTCCCCCCCCCCCCAGTCCTCCCTCCCTCCCACCCTCCCCAGTCCTCCCCCCCCCCCCCCAGTCCTATCTCCCCTCCTCCTTCCCCCAGAATATTCTAACGATGATAAAAACATTGGGTTTGAATAGCCGCAATTACACTCCTCCTGGCAGACTAGGGCCGTACCCTTTTATTATTATTTCTTTATTTTCTTTTGAAGTCAGAATTGAAAAGGAAGAGTGGTCCATAGCTCTTTCCTGCTTTGTGGTCTGTGCTGCTACATAGACGGCTGCCCTCCTCAATCACGGCCTCCCCCTCTCCCCCTCTCCCCCTCCTCCTCCTCCCTCCTCCCTCCTCCCCTCTCAAGTCATTTTAATTAAGTCAGTCGTGCTGCCATGTCTGGTACAGATAATTGGAGTGGGTTTTTGGATGCCATTTACTCTAAATGTCGCCTGTTTCTTCTCCATCGTCCCCCTCCACACACACACACACACACACACACACACACACACACACCTACACACACACACACCTGCACACACACATACACACACACACACACACACACACACACACCTACACACACACCTGCACACACACATAGACACTCTTAGTCCCACCCTTACCTACCTCCTCATCCTCTACCACAAAGTTAACCTCCCTCCTCTCCTCCCTCCCCTTCCCTCCTCCATTCTCTCCTCCCTCCCTCCTCCATTCCCTCCTCCCTCCCTCCTCCCTCTCTTCCCTCCCTCCTCCCTCTCCTCCCTCCTCTCCTCCTCCCTCCCTCCCTCCCTCTTCTCCCTCCCCTCTACCCTTCTCTCCTCCCTCCCTCCCATCCTCCCTCCTCTCTCCCCTCCTCCCCAGCAACAATTCCCTCTTCTCCCACCTTGTATTCAAACGTGAAATATGGATTAACCTTGTCTGTACTCATGGGTGACGCGCTGGAAAAGACTTCCTACCAAACCTAAATTTGGGCAGACGCTGCAATTTATTTGAAATGGCAAAATCAGTCCTAGCAATTTATCTGAAACGAGCGAATTCTTTGAACTTTCCTCTTTGGGGAAGGAAGCCTGATTTTCTCACTGGCAGAGAAGCTGAAATGTGTCCCAGGGTTTCTGCAGTGGAGGCTGATCACGGCTCACCAGGATGGTTCTAGAATCAGCTGGATCAGTGTTGGTATTGTCTCTACATGGGAGGATGTCTTCCTCTTCCTGAAGCTCTGGAAGGACAATCTTTTGGAAGGACAAGAGTTGGGAGAATCCTCCAGCCAGCCCTCCATCTCTCCTCCCCCAGTCCTCCCCCCTCCCCCAGCCCTCCTCCTCTCTCCCTCCTCTCTCCCTCCCCCAGCCCTCCTCCCCTCTCCTCCCCCAGCCCTCCTCCTCTCTCCCTCCCCCAGCCCTCCTCCTCCTCCCCTCTCCTCCATCCATCATCAGAGCAGACTTGCTGCTGACAGGGGCCTTGCAGTGGCCCACCCATCCTGCTGGCCACAGAGGCCAGATCTAATATCCTCTTAGATAATACTCTCCAGATGTCCTATTGGCTGCCTGCTTTTCTGTTGGGCTTGAGAACTGGGGGGTGAGGGGGGGAGGGGTGCCCCAAAACTCTGAAGCTGCTAAGGCCTCATTTCAGCACCTCCAGGGAGGAGAGAGGGAGGGAGAGAGAGGGAGAGAGGGAAAGAGGGAGGGAGAGGTCTTGAGGATTAGAAAATAAATACAAACTTAAATTCAGCCATGTATGGGTTATTTCAGTTCCTTCTCTGGTGTTAGTCCTGTAACTGACCCCCCCCCCCCTCACCTGCACCCTGGTGTTAGTACTGTAACTGAACCTCACCCCCCCCCCCCACCACCTGCACCCTAGTGCCCATATCTATCCAGGATCACACCCCCCTCTTCACTGTGGGCTTACCACACCTGATGAAGATTTCTGCTGAGTCAGTGGTCCTAGCTGGGGGACTGTGGGGGCCTCAGTCACTGCAGAGGTGGGGGCCTCAGTCACAGCAGAGGTGGGGGCCTTAGTCACTGCAGAGGTGGGGGCCTCAGTCACTGCAGAGGTGGGGGCCTCAGTCACTGCAGAGGTGGGGGCCCTTCATGATTCAGCAGGGTCAGCTGCTTGGGGGGGGGGGGGGGGGGGGGGGGGGCACTGTCCTGCTGTCTGTCCAACACAGTCAGAGTTACCTCTTCCTGTTCAGTACCCCCCTTTCCTAAGTCCCTGTGGCATTTTCAGAGGAAATTTAATATTGGATTGTTTGGTGTTTCCAAGGATTCCAATCTTTATCTCTCTCACACACACACACACACACACTCTCTCTCTCTCTCTCTCTCTCTCTCTCTCTCTCTCTCTCTCTCTCTCTCTCTCTCTCGCCCTCCCTCTCACCCTGAGATACACAAACATCTGAGATAGGCAGGATCTCTGGGTTCTGTTCCAACATTCACAACACTGTCAGTTCTCAGTCAGCCTTCTCCTCCCCTGACTGAAGACCCTCTGAGACACTCTGGAGACGCTCTAAGGCCCTCTGAGACCCTCTGGAGACCCTCTGAGACGCTCTGGAGACCCTCTGAGACGCTCTGAGACCCTCTGAGACGCTCTGGAGACGCTCTGAGACGCTCTGGAGACCCTCTGAGACCCTCTGAGACGCTCTGGAGACCCTCTGAGACGCTCTGAGACCCTCTGAGACGCTCTGAGACCCTCTGAGGACATCCTGGAGACGCTCTGAGACCCTCTGAGACGCTGTGAGACCCTCTGAGACCCTCTGAGACGCTCTGGAGACCCTCTGAGACGCTCTGGAGACGCTCTGAGACGCTCTGAGACCCTCTGAGACGCTCTGAGACCCTCTGAGACGCTCTGGAGACGCTCTGGAGACGCTCTGAGACCCTCTGAGACGCTCTGGAGACCCTCTGAGACGCTCTGGAGACGCTCTCTGATCTGGTCCTCTAGGTACTCAGAGGTTGTGGCCTGAGGGTTCATCTAAAGGGCTGTTATGATGTCAGACATGACTCTGATAGCAGAGCTGCTCTCTCAGCTGGGAGTGTGTCGCTTATCACACTTCAGGTCTGCTGACAGACGACGTTTAAGAGTTCAGAGAAAGAAAAGATCCTTTATTAACAATCTGTGTGAGAAGCCATGCAGGACAGAGAGCTCATCGACCCGGAACCATCCCCCTACATCCCCCTGCCTCTTTAGGCTCCATCCTGTCTTCACTGCCTCTATATCTTAGCCTCGCTGCCTCTGTCAGGGCCTCCTTTGAAATACACCCACAGTCTCTGCACCCATAACCCAACACACACCCACACACACAGACACACACACACACACACACAGCCACCCACCTGCTAATCCCTCTTCTCATTAGTCCCCCAACGCTCTGCCTAACCCCCCTCCTCCCCCCTCCTCCCCCCCCTCCTCCCCCCCCCTCCTCCCCCCTCCTCCCCCCTCCTCCCCCCCCTCCTCCCCCCTCCTCCCCCCTCCTCAGTGCATGAGGGAGCAGGATATGGAAGGAGACGTCCACTTAGTCCCCTTCAGTGAGTTTGAGAGTTTCTGACAGGGATGTAGAATCTCACAGCAGAACAGGGTGCATCAGTACCTGTTTATCATTGCTCATTTAACACGAGCGGTGGATGGTTCAGTCACACGTGATAAAACAAAGTTTGACGTGTTCTTCCAGGGTGTGGAACATGTATTATTCTAATTTCTACACACATACTGTTTCTATTTTAACCCCCTAAAATAAGTAATTATAATAAGAGCTTTTAGCTATGCTAATAAGGCTTTTTGCATGCATAGTACCAGCGTTTGGGGAATAACAAAAAAAAACATATTTTTGTTTGCCGCTCTAGTCTCCACACTCATTTTAGTTGAGATTTTAATCTAATTTTAAAAAGCAGGCCAGAATGCAATCAAATCTGAATAATATCTAAACAATAATTTGCATAAATACAAAGAAAACAAGAATTGCCGTCAGATTGGACCAGTGTAGTCAGGATGCATGGAGGGAAAACAAGCATGTTGTGTTGCCACTGCAGCCTCGGGGGAAAATGACTGTTCATTATGTAGGAAGGACGATCATGAAACACTCGCATCATTATGAAGTGGAAGAAGAAAGAGTTATTTTCAGCGGTCATTCTGAGAAGAACAAGTTAGAGAAGAGGTTTTGACTGGGGTGTGAAAACACCGTGATTTACTTCTGTCTGTCTGCCTGCCTGCCTGCCTGCCTGCCTGCCTGTCTGTCTGTCTGTCTGTCTGTCTGTCTGTCTGTCTGTCTGCCTCTCTGTCTGTCTGCCTGCCTGCCTGCCTGCCTGCCTGTCTGTCTGTCTGTCTGTCTGTCTGTCTGTCTGTCTGCCTGTCTGTGTGTCTGCCTGTCTGTCTCCCCTGGCCTCTCTCCTGTCTCTCTCTCCTGTCTCTCCCTCCTGTCTCTGTCCCCTTGCCTCTCTCCTGTCTCTCTCTCCTGTCTCTCCCTCCTGGCCTCCCTCCTGGCCTCTCCCCTGGCCTCTCCCCTGGCCTCTCCCCTTTCCTCTCTCCTGTCTCTCTCTCCTGTCTCTCTTTCCTGGCCTCAGCTCCAGCCTCTCTCCTGTCTCTCTTTCCTGGCCTCAGCTCCAGCCTTTTCCCTGGCCTCTCCCCTGACCTCTCCCCTGGCCTCTCCCCTGGCCTCTCTCCTGGCAGATGAACTGTGCTGAACCATAACAACATGTATATCTGAGTATCCTTCGCTGTGGTATCAAACAGCTGCAGAGGAGAGGGGATCACTGTGAATGCTAAGTGTGGATGTGAGGAGGGCTGGTGAGGAGGGCTGGTGAGGAGGCTGGGCTGGGTGGAGCGTGTGTCCAGCTCTGCTGCCTGCTGCTGGGGGAAGTTAATGAGGAGGTCTGGGAGATGTTGTGCTGTGTGGAGCCTCCTGTTGGCCCCAGGCTGTGGAGGGCCTCAGGACCCCTGCTGTGCCTCCTCGCCTCGGGCTGAGCCAGGCCTGGGGGTCACCTGGAGTCTGCTTCTGTTCAGAGTGGTGTGTGTGTGTGTTGAGAGTGGGGTGTGTGTGTGTGAGTGTGTTGAGAGTGGGGTATGCTGTATGTGTGTGTTTTGCATCATGAGTATGTGTGTGTGTGTAGTAGGTGGTGTATGATTTGTGAGTGTGCGTTTTGCATGCATGAGTGTGTGTATGTGTGTGTAGGAAATAGCCCCTTTTCCCAACCTCATTATCATCAGCGACCCCCCTCCACACACACACCCCTCCACACACACACACCCCTCCACACACACACACACACACACACACCCCTCCACACATGCACACACATACACACCCCACCACACACATACACACACCCCTCCACACACACACTTATTATTTACAAGGTCCTCACCATTGGTTTTAGCATTGCAAATCTGCTTAACAATGAGCGATGATTGGATTCCGATTTTCAACAAACCCTGATTTTCTGTATTCATCTTTCCTAATGTTGTGATCAGGGTATTAAGATGCATGATATCTGAGCAAGGTGTCACCTCTGCTGCAAATGCTATTCATTGGCTTTTTATATCATAACCAGGAAACTTGAACCAAATGGGCCAAATGATTTTGAAGGAGGATTGAACTGGTTCTCTGGCTGGTTTACAGAACCACACGCTAACCTAGCAGAACTTCACACACATGAACACAGAGATCCACAGAGATCTGGACAGGTTTCCATCGTCTCTCTCGTCTCAAGCGCTCAGCGTTCTAAGATGTTCTCAGCATTCTAAGGTGTTCTCAGCGTTCTAGGATGTTCTCTGATTCAGGTTCCTCACGTTCCCCATGTCCGTTCCTAACCTTTTCATCAGTTGGGTAACAGTGGAAGGTTCTGAAGTCAAACTGTGTTGATATTTTGTCTGTGAAGTGGATCCAGTCAGATCAAGAATCTCAAAATGATCTGCAAAATGTCTGGTTAGGAAAACAAATGGTGAAGGCAACTGGATTATGTGTGTTTGGTTGAGGTGTGTGTGCGTGTGTGTGTGTGGTTGAGGTGTGTGTGTGTGTGTGTGTGCGTGTGTGTGGTTGAGGTGTGTGTGTGTGTGTGTGGTTGAGGTGTGTGTGTGTGTGTGGTTGAGGTGTGTGTGCGTGTGTGTGGTTGAGGTGTGTGTGTGTGTGGTTGAGGTGTGTGTTTGTGTGTGTGTGGTTGAGGTGTGTGTACACCAAACAGCTCTCTGATCAGAGATGAGGCGGATGTACAGATCAGCACAGACCTGTTTAACATATCAAACACTGAGGACTGACGCACTGGTGTAGAGCAACTGCAAACTGTGTGTGTGTGTGTGCGCGTGTGTGTGTGTGTGTGTGTGTGTGTGTGTGTGTGTGTGTGTGTGGGGGGAGTCAAGGACAGTATAGGATGTGAGTTTGCCTGCCCCTCCACATCCCAGCTCCCCCCCTCACCCCCCCCACTCCCACCCCCCCACCCCTATCAATACTCGTACCCCCCTAGGAACTTGTAGAAATTAGCCCTGTTATCAGACTAGCCAACGATTGTGGTCAGGGGGTCATGTCGAGATTTATCGATGACATCTTTAGCCTTTCTGAGCCGGGGGCAGACAGCGAGACAACACCGGTGGGGACGGCCCAGTGGATCGAAACAAGTGCACACCCTGGCACAAACAGAGGCAGCTGTCTGTGTTTACCCCTGATCCAACTTCCATACACAAACATGTGAAATGTGAGGTCCATTCATGAAGCGGTGAGCTGTTTGGTTTATCTACAGAGTCCATAACATGGTCAGGCTGTGGTTCAACCTCAGGGTTTGAGGTCGGAGTTAGCAGAACCATCGTTAAGAGACTGTTGAGTCTCAGTGTGATGATGAAATGTCTGCTGAGCTGCAGAATCCCAGTCTGATAGACAGGCTCAGTTCTGCAGGATCCACTGTGGGGTTTATATGAACATGGAGTCCTTTATCAGACACTCTTATCCAGAGAGACCTACAGTACAGGGACATACTGAGGTGAGGAGGGTGAAGTGTCTTGCCCAAGGACACAAAGTCATGTTGAGACAGCCAGGGTTGGAACCAGGAACCTTCTGATTACTAACCCGACATCCTGACTGGTTCAATTCCGGGAACAAATGGTCAGATTGATGGAATGTGAACGACCATCTTGAAGTGAAATGAGGGCGGAGTTTCTCTCAACAGGATAACCTGGTTGGAAATTGAATTTTCAAAGCTGTGAGTCTGTCCACTGAATCACATTAAGGAGGTAAATTGTTTCCCTTTTCTTCAACACGAATATGTATTCAGAAAAAACCCTTTGATGTTTTTTTTAGAGAGAGAGGGGGATCGTTTTTCTTTAGTTCCGGTTCTGTTTTATACTTCTTATTGAAATGTGGACTTGATCTCAAGGCGATGCTTGGCTCTATTGTGTGTATTTTGGGAGGGTTAGAGTGTGACAGTATTTCATACATGATGACCTCACCTGTGAAGGTTAGAGTGTGACAGTGTTTCATACATGATGACCTCACCTGTGAAGGTTAGAGTGTGACAGTATTTCATACATGATGACCTCACCTGTGAAGGTTAGAGTGTGACAGTATTTCATACATGATGACCTCACCTGTGAGGAACACAGGAAGACAGAAGTTTATGACCCAGCGACGATCGAGTCATGATGAAGATGGCTGATTATTAGTTAGTAATATTAGTTCATTGAGATGTTTTATTTCATTGTATTAATCATGGTTCCATGATAGAGTGTTGATGATGAAAGCTTTCGGAGTGGTGTGTGTGTGTGTGCGCCTGTGTGTGTGTTTGTGTGTGTGGCTGTGTGGTGTGTGGTGTGTGTGTGTGTGCTTGTCTCTCCTAACA
Source organism: Neosalanx taihuensis (assembly GCA_030340665.1). NCBI lineage: Eukaryota > Metazoa > Chordata > Actinopteri > Osmeriformes > Salangidae > Neosalanx > Neosalanx taihuensis. The sequence goes on from CM059315.1 coordinate 1,868,839, forward strand.
CACATGTCAGATGTACTGTGAGGTACCTCCTTCCTCCAGGGATGGTGAGACTTGAGAGGAGCCTAAAATACTGTGTAGTAATTGGAAGAGTTTTATCTTTAGTCCTCATCAATTAATGTGCAATTTTCCATTTAATCACCAGCGCGCTTCCTGCATTTGCAATTAAAATAAGCTCTGATAACAGAGAAGATGCCTTTCAGCTGATATCATTGGAATAAGCACACACACACACCAGGAATAGCAATCAGTACACAACACACACACACATTCTTACAAACACACGGGCAATCACAGACCGCACATTCAAGTGCAAAGTCTGAACACACTCACACACACACTCACTCACACACACCCATGTGCTTCTAGGACAGGGTTATAGAGGAAGTCTAGGGGAATCAGAGGCCCCTGTCACTAGGAAGGACACAGTCACATCTTCATCTTGGCTGGTTAACATGGTTTCTCTGGGATTTGAACCTGCAGCCGATTGATCAGCAGTGAACCTGCTGTTTCTGTGATTCTGGTCGTCTCTGCTCTCTCACACAGACACACACACACACACACACACACACAGACACACACAGACACACACACACAGACACACACACAGACACACAGACACAGACATGCAACAACCCCCAGAATAGCTCCATGAGGCTGGATTCCACACTGTCTGTTAAAGATGAACTGGGGATGAACCAGATGGTTACTGAGCTCAGATCCAGAGAAGCTGCAGATCTTCAGCTCAGCCTCTGGGGGCAGCAGAGGCAGGGTGGGGGAGGGGGGGTCTCTTCCTGCTGACAGCCTGGCCCAGTGTTCAGCAGGAGGCCTGTGTGTGTGTGTGTGTGTGTGTGTGTGTGTGTGTGTGTGTGTGTGTGTGTGTGTGTGTGTGTGTGTGTGCTGTGTGTGTGTGTGTGTGTGTGTGTGTGTGTGTGTGTGTGTGTGTGTGTGTGTGTGTGTGTGTGTGTGTGTGTGTGTGTGTGTGTGTGTGTGTGTGTGAGAGAGAGAGAGAGAGAGAGAGAGAGAGAGACACACTGGATATGTGTGAGAGACTGTGTGTCATTGTGTGTGAATGTGTATGTGTGAGTGTGTGTGTGAGAGACTCCAGAGACCTTAACCCTGAACCAATTAGCTCTCTGGGGGTCTAACACTGAACCTTGGGGGACTCCCTGCTGTCTTGGCAACTGCAATTAGTCCACTGACTGGAGCTCTAATTAACCCGCTGATTGCCCAATTGGTGCAGCAGACTGACGTGGAGGGTTTCTGCTTCTCTCTAGTTAGAGGCTGTGTTAGTCTGTCTTAATGTGATGCCTCAGTACAGTGTTCAGTAGCTGTGTGTGTGTGTGTGTGTGTGTGTGTGTGTGTGTGTGTGTGTGTGTGTGTGTGTTAGTGTGTGTGTGTGTGTGTGTGTGTGTGTGTTAGTGGGAGAGTTGTGTTTCTGGGTGAGGTTAAGCTGAGGAAAGAGGGAGAGAGGAGTGAGAAAGTTCTGTCTCTAATCACAGCAACACCTGGTGGCTGCATCAGGAATTACAACACAGAGTAACACTCAGCAGACACAGTCACACCAGGACTGGACATTAACATGGTGTGTGTGTGTGTCTCTGTGTGTGTGTCACTCTGTGTGTGTGTGTGCTCCCCCCAGGTCTTCATGTGAAGCTATCCCATAATGCACCATGTGCCCCCAGCACCAGGACTAGCTATGATGGCCACCCAGAGTGTTCCTCCTCCATCTTACCAGGAGAGCCAGCAGGTAGGTCCCCCCCCCCCCAGGTCCCCCCCCCCCTCCCCAGAAACAGGCTCTACTTGCCCTAGTGTTGCTGTAGCAGCTGCTGTTTCAGAGGTTAGATTTGGTTTTGATTCCAGGTGAAGTACAAAGATAGGTGATGATTACAGGGTGCTGATACTGGGTATCTCTGCTGGATGGAGGGGGAGGGGGAGGGAGAGAGAGGGAGGGAGAGAGAGAGAGAGAGAGAGAGAGAGAGAGAGAGAGAGAGAGAGAGAGAGAGAGAGGAGGGAGGGAGACAAAGCAAGAGGGAGATACAGAAAGCCAGAGAGAGATTTGCATTGTAGATGATAGCATTAGCCTACATCCCATCATCACCATGTGATTGGATAAACCAACACTGTAAATGTTGCATTGTTCCTTCAGGAAAATTCTCCAAATATGTTTCTGATCCTTAAACCCTCTGATGATCAGACTAGTCACCCCTCATACACGCCCCCCGCCTGGGAAACTGAGGGGAAAGTAGATCAGGTTCAAGTAAACACGCCTCGCCACCCCTCCCCCCTCTCTGTCTCCAGCGCCATATCCTTCCGCCTGGAGGATTAGTGCCACGGGAGCTCCTCTGCCCAGTCAAAGCACGGCACTAATGCAAATGAGAGCTAGTTAAGTGTGAAGAAGCTAATTTATTTCCCATTTGGTGCCGGGATTAGACTTGGAGCTTCCGACCTATTGGGGGGGAAAAGAAGAGAAAATGGGGGGGTGCAGGGTGGAGGGGGAGGGGGGGATTTCCTGAGAGAAAACAAGGGGAGGTGAGGGGGGAGAGAGAGAGAGAGAGAGAGAGAGAGAGAGAGGGGGAGAGGGGGAGAGGGAGAGAGAGAGAGGGAGAGAGGGAGAGAGAGAGAGGAGCTACACAGAAACCCTCCATCAGGTATCACACAGCACAAGATGGAGAGATCAGGGATCTGTCCTCTCTTAATGGAGGAGCTACGCAGGTGTTACATGGGAGGAGCTACACAGGTGTTACATGGGAGGAGCTACGCAGGTGTTACATGGGAGGAGCTACGCAGGTGTTACATGAGAGGAGCTACGCAGGTGTTACATGGGAGGAGCTACGCAGGTGTTACATGGGAGGAGCTACGCAGGTGTTACATGGGAGGAGCTACACAGGTGTTACATGGGAGGAGCTACACAGGTGTTACATGGGAGGAGCTACACAGGTGTTACATGGGAGGAGCTACACAGGTGTTACATGGGAGGAGCTACACAGGTGTTACATGGGAGGAGCTACACATGGTGTTTTATACAAGACCTCTGTGACAATGACCACACTGTTTATTAACTTCCTGTTGTGATGATCCTGACATCCTGTTGTGATCTGAACTTCCTGTTATGTGATCTTGACTTCCTGTTATTGTGATCTTGACTTCCTGTTGTGATGATCTTGACTTCCTGTTGTGATGATCTTGACTTCCTGTTGTGATCATGTTGACTTCCTGTACAGATGACAGGCACCACCCAGCAGAACGCTAAGACCCCGCAGCCCCACCTCCCAGCTGCGGGGGGGCGCCAGCACACCAGTCAGCGTGACCCTCGACCCCCAGGCTCAGCTGGAGTCTGACAAGAGAGCTGTCTACAGGTGAGACCAGGGAGGGGGGGGGGGCACCTGGGGCAGGTGGGAGGAGGTGGGGCAGGTGGGGCAGGTGGGGCAGGTGGGAGGAGGTGGGGCAGGTGGGAGGAGGTGGGCAGGTGGGGCAGGTGGGAGGAGGTGGGGCAGGTGGGGCAGGTGGGGCAGGTGGGAGGAGGTGGGAGGAGGTGGGGCAGGTGGGGCAGGTGGGAGGAGGTGGGGCAGGTGGGGCAGGTGGGAGGAGGTGGGGCAGGTGAGAGGAGGTGGGGCAGGTAGGGCAGGTGGGAGGAGGTGGGGCAGGTGGGGCAGGTGGGAGGAGGTGGGGCAGGTAGGGCAGGTGGGAGGAGGTGGGGCAGGTGGGGCAGGTGGGAGGAGGTGGGGCAGGTGGGGCAGGTGGGAGGAGGTGGGCAGGTGAGAGGAGGTGGGAGGAGGTGGGAGGAGGTGGGAGGAGGTGGGAGGAGTCCAGAGGAGTCCATCTGCTCGTGTTAGATGGATAAACTGTGACTAGGAGGAGGAATGACAGACCAGCTGGTAGACAAACTAAAACACTGTGTGTGTGTCTGTGTGTGTGGGGGGGGTGTGTGTGTCTGTGTGTGTGTAGGGGGTGTGTGTGTCTGTGTGTGTGGGGGGTGTGTGTGTCTGTGTGTGTGGGGGGGTATGTGTGTGTGTGTGTGCACGCTCAAAAGACTACGTTTGTGTAGGAGGATATTATGAGGTACATTCCTGTTGGTCAGGAACACTTACTGCAGTTGCCATACAGTAAATGGCACGAATCGTTCTTTTGAGGGCAGTAAATGATACCAAACACATATTTGAAATGTACTCTCCACTAACCAACCTCATCACTTGAATAATATTAATGCACTTTCATAATGGATATCTATTATCTATTTATGAAGTAAATTATTCAAAATGCCGACATTTTTTTAATCCCTGTTCTACAATCTCGCAGTGAGAAAACACACGGCTGCTACAGAATCTCCTCCAGAACTTATCTGACCCAAAAAACAATCATGAACACGTTCTCAAGTTGTGTTAAGACGACAGAGGGTCCTTCAGCTCGACACCTCGGAAGGCCACATCCGGAAGCTGATCGGCTATTCCTGTCTGATTGGGTTCCAGGGCTCTGAGTGCTTGTGCTAAACCCCAGAGGCTAGCTGCTATGAAGGCCTCGCCAAGCCTGGGGCTGAATTTCTAAACTCCTCTGAGATACAAGCCTGCCTTTGATGTGAGCAGCTTGCCTGAGGGGGGCTGCAGGCAGTGGGGGAATAAGAAAAAAAATAAAGAAAATCAGAGAAAGATTCCCCCTCCCACAAAAACACAAGGATGGTCCACACACACACACACACACACACACACACACACACACACACACACACACACACACACGGTTCATGAACACAATCTTTTTAGCAGAATTAAAAACATACATCAGCAATAGAAATGTATAAGCAGATAGTCAGACTAGACCGCAGTGGTCTGTAGGCTGGAAGAGGCTCCTTGACTGAGCTGTGGTGTTAAATATCCACAGGTGACTCATCACACGAGTACTTT